>VZUI01063403.1:0-26838 GCA_013401135.1 Cettia cetti | reverse complement strand
TCCCCCCCCCCCTTTTTTTTTTTTCTTTCAGATCATGCTGCGCTGTCAGGATATGTGTCTGCTTCTCTGGCTTTGAAATTTGATTTACTGATGTTATCCATGAAAAGAAAATGTCACCAGGATAAAGGTGTAATTTTTGCATTTGTCCAGTTGTTTATAAAGTATTTTGATCAATAGTTTAGCATATTAAGATAAATAACATACCAAGGCATTTCTTACTGCTGGTTTTGGGGCAAGCAGGTTGTTGTGGTGGTTTTTTCTGACAGGATATTAAAGGAAAGCAATACAAAACACTTCTCTAGTGGCTTGTTCCACCCCCAGGATAATACTGAAAAATAAGTTTATGTTGTCTGAGCTCAGTTAGTTTGTCTCAGAAAGGCACTATCATGAGAATTTAGCAAATTCGACTATGGTGGTTTATTTTCTTGCAAGCAAAACCAAATGCCAATACTCAATTTCTGTAATTAAAAGCTGTAGGATAATTATCTTTACAATTGCTATAGTCTTGGCAAGTTAGTGAATTTAGATACCTTTTACTGAGATTTATAAATGTGCATTTCATACTTTCTGTAATGTGGAAGAAAATGAAAGTTTCCTGTGAAGAAGCTTGCTTCTGTTTGACTCACTGAATAATTCCTCCACTGTCATTCTAAGGCCCAAAGGTGTCAGCCTGGTAAACTCTTTCTGGTGTTTGTGAACTTGATATTACAGGAAAACGCTTTTGAAAAAGCAACAGAGAGAGAAGCTGGGTTGTTTATTCTTTGCAAATCAGCACTCAAAGCCAGCAAAGGTAATGCCAGTGACTTTCCTGAAATATGTGTCAGTTGGGTGTTAATCTTCACTTAATAAGAGCTTGCAAGAGCTGGTGTGATTATTTCATCAGTGACTTTGCAAAGTACAGGTTTAGAAACGCCATCATAAATAGAGTGAGTGATCTTTGGATCTCATTTTCCATCTCCACTCTCTCTGCTAAAATCAACATATAAGAGTATTTTGTCCTGCCTTTATATTGTAGACAAGGCAGTGCAGGTAGAAGATGCAGTAGGTGGGGAATATTTCTTGCAACAGGAGCATTTGCAAGGTGTGAAAGAGTAAGTAAAATGGGAAAGGTTATTTTTGGTTGAGAAAGGAAGCTTCTTGGGCAGCATCTTCCTGTAGTGTTGTCAAGACAAATGTTTCCTGTTTTGTCATTTTATTTTTCAGCCAGGAGGAACTCAAAGCTCTGGCCTAGGATTTTTGTGCTGGTGTGTTGCCTTCCTGGTGGTGTTGGCTCCCTTTCTGGGAATGTAGCATGTTTTGCCCCTGCAGTAGATATTTTGTGACTTGAATGAATCACTTAATTTCAGTGTTCTTCAGAGGACTAAGTAGTAACTCAGATTTACTTTTGTCTGTTCAATGCTTATAAAATGTTCAGTTTTATTCCTGGAGTGTTCTCTCATTTGCTGAAGAAATTTGCAAGTAAAATGCTCTCGACCAGTGATTTTAAAATGTTGTTTTTGCTGTAGAAGGGGTCATTTTCTTCTTTGTAATTGCAAGTGCTTCAGCACTCTAATTAACCTTATAAAAGGAAAGGAGAATAATATTTGTAGGGACAATGAAGAATGTAGGACAGAGTTAAGCTGAGAAAGTAAAGCATAATATTTAGTTGCAGCCATGGCAGTGATCGCTTGTTTCAGAAGCACCGTGACTAACACAGTCCCTGGAAATAAATTGTTTTTATTCTGCAAGCAGCTCCTTTCTCCCTGAAACTGCACCGAGCCAGCCCCTTGAGGCAGTGGGAGGATATTACAGTTCACAGAAGCTGGTTTTCAGAACAATTTGAAATCTAGGGCCTCACTATGTATTTCAGTATTTTGATGGAAATGCCATTAGCCTTCCATCGTGGCTGTGCTTTTAATTCCTTGAGTTTTAGCTGGCTGCCTTCAGCTGGCAGCACCGAGGGAGTGCCTTGATGCTGTGAGGGGAGGGTGAGGTTGGATTTCAGGAAAAGGTTCTTCACCCAGAGGGTGTCTGGGCACTGGAACAGGCTCCCCACAGAAGGGGCCACAGCACCAGCCTGACAGAGTTCAAGAAACATTTGGACAATGCTCTCAGGGACATGGTGGGAATGCTGGGCTGTGCTGTTCAGGGCCAGGAGTTGGACTCAGTGATCCTTGTGGATCCCTTTCAACTCAGGATATTCTGTGATTCTTTCAACATTCACCTTATTTTGCCACAACAGTCCTTTTGCAGTGTGACACGGGGTACTTTTCCTGGTGGTGAACATCCTTGCACAGCTGGTAAATCCTGGAGTTTGAAGGGGCTGATTGAGTGGTCTGAGGTGCTGGGACAGCAGGGCAGGTAAAGGGCAGCATTTTCCCCTGTACTGATAAGGTGTCATTGATTTTTACATATGCACTATATATGTGCACATACACGCATGTAAATATATAGTTTTTTCAATAGGAAAGACCTTTCCCCACCCCTAAAGCTGGCCTGTGAAATTAATATAGCTGAAATATTTTTCTTTATTGAGATCTAAGAATGCAAAGCCTGTAAGAAGTGCAGACCTTGAGGAGCTTTTGAAATGTACTGAGGAAGATGGATGTAAAAATGTTGAATCATGTTGTTTTGGTGCATTTGTATTGGTCATGCAGAATTCTGCAGTCATTGCATCCAGGTGGAGGACACAGGGATTTCTATTACACTGTTAGCACATAGAAGAATTCCTGGAGGAATCCCACAGGTTGCTGCTTTCCAGCTGCACCTCTGCATCTGCTCAGAGAATCAGCTGTGCCCAAAGCCAGCAATTTTCCCCAGCAGTTCAGGGCACAGGAAAACTACCTTGAACTTGTCTGGTGCAGTAAGTCATTAATGAAAGATGAATTACTGGAAACTTGGGAAGCTGTGCTCATCCAAACACAGAGATGTGATGACAGCTGGGAAAATTACTGCAGTTCCCCAGAGGCAAAGCAGTGCAGTTTGAGCCACAGCAGGACAGGTGAGGCACCAAAAACATCTTTATCTTACCTGTGGCCTTTGGGACAAACATTGTAGCAACCCACGACATCAGACAAAGCTGCTTTTAAGAACACTGATGCAAAAATGAGGTCTTGGGTGGTCATTTATGGTTCAAGTAGCTGTTTATATATTTATTATCATTATACACAACCTTGACAATCTATATTGCCATTCAAAAATAAATTGAAGTCTTGTCAATTTGCACATGATCTGTCACCACTAAGAATCCCATTTACATACATCGTAAACATTTCCATACTTAAACACCCTTCAAATTCTGACACTCCCATCTCTTCCCCCTCAACCCATGGAGATGTGGTTATTGACTATGGAAAGAAACTTTTCCAACCACTGCAACCTTTTTTGATCAACTTAATTAAGCTATTTCAACACTTGGTAGAGGTGGCTGGTGGGTACAGCTCTTAATTGCATTTTTGTCTAAAATGATTCTTGATAGATTTCGTTGCAATTATTCCTGGCTTTCATTGCTTGATGTATTTCCTTCTGACCAGGCAAGAAGGAAACCAAGGTTTCACAGCTGTATGAAGTGAGTCACATCAAGCACATTCCTGGTTTAGTATTCTGCAGTGCCAACAGTCACATTTAGTTGTTTTCACTGTTATTTACATGTATAGTAAGTGGTTGAAGTCTTCAAATTTCAACCACGGAGAATTAAGAATTCAGCTAGGAGACAGCCACCACACTCTCTCTGTAGCTACTAAGAGCTTGTGTTTATACTCCAACTGCTATCTTGGGAGTTCAAAATTAAAATTTATGAGGCATTAACTCCTTTTGTTAAGCAGCATTTTACAACCTCTTTTGAGAGTTTCTGTCTCCTTGTGCCTGAAAGAGAAAACTTAAGAGTAGCAGAAGTGTAAGAGGCAACAGAATATTCCTCCATCCAGTTAATAAACTCACAGCTAGTGGCAATTAATATAAGCATCCTTAGTGCAGGCAGACCTTGTACCAGCCCATAGCTCAAGTTCAGGCATCTGAGCTTCACTTGAGAAGGGCTCACAGAAGTGTGGAAGTATCAGAGTGTGATTACACAGCAATGAAAAGTCCTACTTTGAGGAATGAGGTTCATGGTGGCACTGATCTATGGGAATTGAATTTAGCTTCTTTTCCTACAGCACCAGGGCAGGTGCTTTGAACCAGCAGCGTGTTTGCAACACAGCTTCATGTTGGTTAACTGACCAGCATGGAAAACTGGAGCTCTGAGAAGTGTAGATTCCTAATTTTGTTAAGGCTGTTAATTTTTCACACTGGTGTCAAAAAATAATTGGGAAGAAAAGCCTTCTGCCAGCTCCTTGCTTGTTTCCTTCCTGACATTACACTTATATGATCCTTACAGATAAACTCCCACTAAAATATTTGAGAACTGTTATTAGCAATCAAGAGGAGAGACTGGAGTTCAGCACACAGAGAAGTTGGAAAACATTAAGAAACTTCAAATGTTGAGGAGACTAAGAAATCTCATCAACACGGACCGGATGCTTTCCGTTAACAGCTTCCACCTGCACGTAGGAGAACCAGACCCTCCCTCCCACACCCACCAGGTGTCCAGAATGCTGCAGCTGCCCCGCAGACACTGCACTGCCCCTCCCGTGCTGCCGAGAGAGAGGGCACCCTCCCCCTCCCTCTGCCCCGGGGCCTTGGGAGGCAGAGCGGGAATACAGGCTGTGGAATACAGGCTGGGTCTTTCCCAGATGCCTCTGAGCACCCGGGACCCAGCTGCCTGCTCCATGCTTTGCAAGCATGCCCCAAAGGCAGTATTTACAAAGTGCAAGGACACTGCCAGAAGCTAGCAAGGGAGAGGTGTCTTCATTCAAATTCACACGTACAAAATCAAAACCTTCATTGAAAATCAAGGGGTACTTTGTCATTAAGCAGCAGCTTCAAGCAGAGCATAATCCCCTAACTTGTTACAAGTATGTTTATGTTACATCTGAATGAAATTTAAAAACTCCCTGGAGTCTAAAGTACCATAATAAAAAAAGCGGAAAAGAACTCAATCAGTTCAACTAAGTTCAGTGAAGAAAATGAAAACAAATTAATTTTGAATTCCTTTCTTGAGCAAGTCCATTAATGCTCCAGACAGAAGAGAGTGAGTCCTCTTTAAAGGAGAGAAGGAAGCTCTTACTGGTAAAATGAAACAATGTATTTATGCTGGTTTGTAACTCGATCTTTATATGAAACTTTAGGACCTGATTTACAAAACTTTTGTTTTTTAAAAAAACTACTGCGTTTACAAGGACAGTGTTGCTTCCTTTTTTCTTTTTGTGGGACAGAGGGAACATTTTCAAATATTAGAAATGTATCTTTCCCTCAGCATAAAGTTTCAAGAAATACATTATCAACAAATATCTGCTGTTATAACAAGATGCAGAGGAGCAGACTACTGCTGGTTCCCTAACAAAACTTTATGTTGCAAAGACACTCTGGTGCTGTCAGGGTAGGCAGAGGGAACTTGCTCCTTGAGTCTGACACACAAAACCTCAAGCTGTGCAGTGTGTAAGTACTTCAGTCTGTCCTGGTAAAATCTCTTTGTAACAGGAAACCCATTACATATGAGCAAGTCATATATTAACAACTTCACTGTGGAAAGATCAACTCTGCTCTCCCCAACAGGATTCCTCACATGGACCACAGAGCCAGTTTCTGTGGGCAGTCTGTGGGCAGCATTCCTCTTCAGCAGGGATCTAGAGACAGACCAGATGCACACCAAAAAAAACCCCTATTCTAATAAAGAAACTTGACTACAACTGTTTGTCTGAACAGTATCTGCTTTGAAGCGTGCAGAATTATTCTAGCCTTTATCCTAAGCATTGCCTCCAACACCTGTGATGGAGTATTAAGCATCTGATGGCCAGGAACAGAGGACACTCTGTTCTTGCACATGACCTTTTAGCTACTGGAGAGCTGACACTGGAGATTTCTGCAGTTTTGTGCTCTTCTGCCACAGGTATCAAGAAGTCTACCTAGACAAACTATTGTGCAGCTGGATTTTAGGAAGGCAGTACTTGAGAGTGCTACTCAGTACACTGCTGTAATGAATAACCCTAAAGCCATTAGGATCTAAATGGTGTGGAAGCCTAGAGACCAAAGCTGACAGCTGATGCTGCAGTACAGTCACCCCCTCAGTGCCAGAGGTGACTACCGTGGCAGAATGCATGCCTGAGGTTCAGAGGAGCTGCAGAACAGCCCTCCTCAGGGTCACTCACTTTTTGTTCAAGGGCATTAAACGTGTCAACTTACAGTGTCAGACCATCCACACTGACTGCATGGAAGAGGAACAGGAACGAGAGCAAAGTACATGCACCTCAGTCACTTGGTGTCAGTCATGAAGATACAATTCCAGCACTTGAACTAGTCTGGCAGATCTATGTACAGCTATAAATGATGCTTCCCTTTTCTGTGAAGAATGGGAGAGTTGAATTCACCTCTCCCAGGGGTCATGAACTGCTTTTTGTAGCATGAACAATGCTAGAAGAAGAAGGGCACGGCTGAAGATAGAATGGCCGCCAAAGCCAGAAACAAGATTGTGATCCTCTACTTGTTTACAACAGCAATACCTCCTATGGGAGAACTGCTGCAGGAGTGCCTGGTTAACATCTGGATTTGTTCCTGGGACAGAGTTCAAGTCACTGAAGCATTACACTGCAACTTACTTTAGTTTCTTGTGCTGGGTAAAGAAACCACTTTTCAAAGAGTAGCCCATTCCCACTGATAAGAGAAGAGTGGTTTGATGTCAATAGTGACTGGCTTTAGCAAGTGCTGCAGTACCTCAGTGACTGACAGAAGCATCTGCAATAGATTTGGGACATACATTGGACCCTGACAACGTTTAAGACTATCAAAGAAAACAGTGATTCTACTGTGTAATACATTGTAGACACTTTCATTAGAGCTAAATGACCAAAGCTAAGTGGTAAGCTATGCAAGTTCACCAAATAGATTCCATCTTTGGGGTAATAATATCCAGTTTTTAAGCTCTTTTGTTTTGGTCCATGACCGAAAAATGTACATGCTGAGCATCAAGGCTTAAATAAGCTCTCAGCATTTCTTTCAAGTTTGCACCAAAGAGCATTTAAGCAACCTCAAAATCAGGATGGTAACACCCAGTTTGCACAGCACTGTTTCTGTTGTTTCTCCTCCTCCCCAGGATGAGATACAATCAGGATGTATAAACTGAATTCAAAACAAGAGTAGAAATAGATGAATGTGCAGTAAGACATTTTCAAGGGAAAGCTCCCTTGAATGTTCTCCCCTTTCCTCCTGTTCTCCCCAGCATCCCCCTGTCCTAGGTGCAGTGGGGTATGTACAGCAACGTGCAGAGAGCAGGGATTCCAGCACACGGCCCAGCACGCTGCTGGAGCAGGCTGCAATGAAGAGTGGTGGTGGTACGGGAACCCAAAAAACGCTTAAGCTCGAATTATTCAGTTCCTATGAAAAAGACCATACAATTCTCATGGTACATCAACAAGATGGACTGGTATGCCAACTAACCTCTATTTTAATATTTAAATTATAACAATACAATAACTAGAAAAGGTCAGTGCTTCAAGTGACAGGTTTTGCCACTTCAATTCCAATAGTTTTCCAAAATAAAGATGCGATTAGATCTACACTTGAGCATCAGTAGTGCAATACAGTATCCTTTCCTGAATAAAGGAGCTGAGGTTTATCCACAATAAAAGCTTTAAATAAGGTAGATTGTTGCCATTTATATATCAATTCTGTATGTTTGATATAAAATATATTGGGAAAGCTTCGACTGACTTATACAATCTACATTTGGCTAAAGCTCCACATAAGCAGCATCAGTGGAAATGAACATCAGAGGTGTACTTAATATAAAACACTTTCAAAACTACTCAGCAACAAATGACAGAAGTTTGGCTAAGAATAACTGAACATCTGAGGTGTGTACCAGACAAAAAGAATGGACCCTGTGGTTACTTGCACTATTTTAATGAAGTCAAAGAAATGCAAGGTTTAGTCCACTTCCATTTCTCCGGGGGCTTTGCTCTGCTGAGGGTTGTCCTTGGCTGGCTCGGGTTTTGTTTCGGCAGCGCTCTGTCCGTTCACGGGCCCGTTGTGCTCCCCGTTGGCTTTGGGCTGCCCCTCACTGGGAGCTTCTATCTTCGGCTTGGGCTTGGACAGGATGGGATTGCAGAAGCTATCCAATTCCTGGTTGTGACACAAGGGAGACAGCGAGGTCATTTGGTGGCACAGCAACTGCACTCAACTACAATGTCTCTGCTCTGTTTCTGGGCCGTCATGGCTTGGAATTTCATTGTCAAGGACCAGACTTCTCTCTCCTATCAAGTCTAGAAAGTTCAAAAAAAGCCTTTCACTACCTGAGGAGCTTCTGATTTGTTACAAACGTGTAGAAACCTGGTGCTGTAACTCAGGGTATTTTAAAAAAGCTTGTGCAGAGGTACTGCTGTAAATCAAGAACCAGCACTGAAGAGTGCTGTAACTGCTACTCCCTCTGTACAGATCCTTTAAGAGCTTTAAAATCTCTGCAGATATAATATTCTAGCTCAGATCTAGGTGAAAATCTGGTTCAGGAAAAGCTGATTAGAAAGCTAGCAACAATTATTTTTTTTACCTTAGATTTTGCTAGTATTTCTGCCACTTTGACAACTGGATCCTGAGTTAGACTGAGTTTGTTCTGGGCATTCATTTTGCTGTTCAACCAATTCATAGCCTCATTAATGTATTTTTCAACTTTCTCCATCTCAGCAGGATCTAGGTGGTCGTATTTTTCATCCTAAGGAGAGAGACAGGTATTTGTATCACCAATTAAAATATGCTGCTCACCTAATTAAGTTAAATCTTAAAAGTTACAGAAACACTGGTAACAGCTGTAAATTCAGAGACCCAATACAAGTGGTACCAGCCACCATAAAAACACATAAATCTTTGATTTATGGTCTCATGAAGAAGCTCTTTCTGCTAGCAATGCAAAACAGGTTTAAAGTTGTCAGGAGCAGAACTACAACAGCCCTTCTAGAGCAGTGTAAGAAGTAACTTTACAGGATTTGTTTAAACACAAAAGACTAAGGTGAAACTCAGAACACCCAGAACTACTGAACAGCTAAATCATTTGGCTTTACCTTATTTTTGTATGCTTCTACTGCTTTCATAAGGAGCTGAATCTTCTTTCCCAGTTCATTTAGAACTTTTGGTCTCTCTTCATGTTCCATGCATCTTTCCTGGATAGGCTGTCCAAATTTCTGGAATAATAGGCAAAAAGATGTTTACAAAACATGTATTTCCTTCCATCTGCTCTAAGAATACAATGCAGCATGAGAAGGAAGGCTGCCTTTAACTCCTCACCCATTCAAAGAGCCAAGTCTTTGCATATTGCTTTAGTCCAACAAAGAAAAAAGCAGTTTAAACACAGGAATAGTGAGTGTCCTTTCTAGGGTTGGTATTTTGCTGTTCTCTGCAAAAAGAGCATTTGGAACAATGCATTTGGAACTGAAACCAGTTAGGCTTCAACAGATGCTTTAATTTTCAAGTAGTTAATCTGAAAACTTCTAATTTTATCCACTGTTTGCTTTTTCCTTCTCTTGAATACTGGTATCCAGTATCTAGACTGCTGTTTCCATTAGTTATTCCTTCCCCTGAGGAAATCTGACTGGAGAGCAAACAGCTGGAACCCAAGGGCTAGACACATACTTCAGTTTACTACAAAGTAGGTAGTTGTTCATCAGAACTCACATTTTCCCCATCAGATCCTTAGAATCTGAAGCATTTAGGGGAATGTTTGTCATCAATAATCAAATGATGCAATGGAAGCTACTGTTGAAGCACTCCAGAGCCTTTATGGTTGGATATTAGACGCCAAACTGGTCTTGCTATACATCTAGAGAAGATCACTGAGAATAGGAAAAACAGAATATATATTCTGGAATGTAATTCTCATTACCCAGGAGTGCAGCCAAACTACTCAAAAGCCTCTTTCAGACTGTAAGAAGTCTGACAGAAAATTCCCACAGAAATTACATCCATTGTCATTAATGACAGTCTGCTTCATTTCAACCATTTTCAAATCAGAAGCACAGCTCACATTAAACTGTACTTCTAGTTCTAAATCTTATGTTCATTTTGTAACTGAACATACACCTGAACACCCCCACCATAGGTGAGTGAGTTTTCTGGAAAACAACATAAAACCTTACCTTTAATTCCTGAAGCTTGTCCATGTATACTTGTTTTGGCTGGTCCTCTCCATCTTCATAAAGCCAGTTTTCTGTGTCCTCTAACATCAAGGTCAGCTTGTTTGAATCCTACAAAGCAAGTTATGGACACTCCAAGTCAAAAAAGGAACACATCAAATGAGACTTCTCCCCGCCACAACCCCCCCCCACCCCTACTCAACAAAGGACTGCTTCATCAGCTTCAAATATTCAAAGTGATCAAGAAGGAAAACAGTAATTAGGAGACTTCAAAGCCAAGACTTTACAGTGATGAGAGAGGCAAGACAGCCCTACTCATGTGATTTGCAGGTGAAGTTTATCAGAGTTATAAAATCAGTCCTGAGGCCATTTAAGACAGTCCCTGCACCTCTTAAGAGTGTTCCATATGATCTGTTCATTTCCTTTTTTATTCCTACCCACTCATGCCATTCAGAAGCTCGTGATGATCTATCCTACTCTCCTATGCTGACCATAGGGTTTTTGCTTTCTGCCTGCATCCCTGATCCTTCCTTGCCACTGAGGAGCTTCTCAGGCAATAAAGAACTCTGCAAGTCAAATATCAGGTGAGTTAACTTGAGCTTCACTGCTGGAAAGTCAAACCATCTCCTATTCCAAAACTAGTCCAAGGGACCCCTGCAGCCTCCACAAAACACACACTCAAAATTTATAAATACAAAGGAACTTTTTCCAACAGTTGAAACATATAAGCAAGTCTTACCTCTTCAGTGATGAATTTCTCAAAGACTCCACACAGCTTGTCTCTGAATTCATACACATATTCTTCAACAGCATTCTTAGCATCATTTCTCTCTTTCTCAAGCTTGTCTTGCATCATCATCTTCCCCTAGGGTGGAGAAAGGCACACTTAAAACTGAAAGCATTTTTAAGTGTTAAGCTTAGTGAGTACTCTTGAAACTGTAGCAGAGAACCTGACAGAGGCCTGACAATTCACAAATACTGATAAAAATCTTCACCTCTGTGTAAGTCATCATCACTACAAGCACAACCAGAATGGGCTAAGTTAAGTCCAGAGAAATTGAGTCATTTCATCAAAAGCCCAAACTAGAACAAAACCCATCACAATTAAGGGCAGCTTCCTAAAGAAATCTAAATTAACTAAGTCAATGATGGCAAATATTTTTTAGATACTTATTTACAGTGACATTAATTTGAGTGGTCACTTCTTTATGCTGCTTACCTCATTTTCTATATAGGAATTGATCAGATCTTGTCCCAGCTGCCTATAGAGGCTTGCCTGTATAGGGAGGTCAATACTCTTAACTTTTGTTTTAGCCTTTGGCTGTGAGGGATGATCTTGCTTTTCTCCAGTAGCAGCCTATGAAAAGAGTGACAGTGCTAAGAAACTTCCAGGAATCTCATTATTGCTACATCTATGCTCAAAAGAGAGATGAATGAAACTAGTTAAGACAGCTACAAATTAATATTCTTATACAAATTCTTATGTAAATGAAGCACCTCATTATTCCTCTGTATTCAAAATCACTACTACCTTAGTTTGGAACCAAACAGGTAAAATTTAATCTCTTTAAAGAACTGTTAAGAAAACTTGTTCAAAAGCTTAAAGCACTGCATATTATTCTTCACAATGTTTCCTAATCTTGCCAAGTTCCATCTTCATTATAAAAACAGGGTGAAGAGCAGAAACCTATTTCAAAGTCTTAATCATGCTACACTGAAAATTGAAGTGCTATGGTAGGATTCCTTACTTAACCATCTCAATATAGCTGTCCTCTAAACACAGCCCCATGACTTCCAACTAGCACAATCAGCAGGTGTGAGAATACTAGGCAAAAAATGTCATATCAATACTGAATACAAACCTTTGCTTCAGTTCCAGCATTTTCAGTTTCCTCATCTGCTTGGTTCTGTTGTTCAGCTTGACTCTTCTGTGCACCTTCTTCTTGATCAACCTGCATTTTATCCTGCAGAGAGTTACATAACTGAATGCAAAGGTTTGCTGTAAGATTTAGGAGTGATATCAGTTACAGTAAATCACAGACAACATATGAACTTCACAATCAATCTTAAAAATTTATGCTTCACCATGTTTAAACAGGCATTTTAATGTATTTGTATTTATATCTTTCTAATCAAATGAAAATTCTACTCTGCTGCTTGATGTTGTTGTTCGTCCTCATTACATAATTACACTGTGAATACTCACTTTAAATTAGAAACAAATATAAAATGAAATCAAAGAACATTCTAGCAACACACCACCACACAGGAAACAACAATGGATTCTCTATGGAACAGCCAGAACTTTGACCTCCTATTATTTTTGACCTAAACTTTAAAGTTTGCAACCCAAAGCAGAAGTAATTTAATCACTGCAATTACTGCCTCCATCTCTGCTTTACAAGACAGTGAAATCAATAAAAATTAGTTTCTGTAGTGGCAGTCCCTTGGGAGTACATGAACAACTATCTTCCCTCTTTGCCACCCAAAATAAAGAGAGCCTCACTTAATTTTTTCAGTAAGTTTATCACTTATGCCTTATTCTAAATTTAAAAATCTGAAAGATTGTTGAATTACTGGTGCAGATCACTTGGTTTAAGTAACACAGCTCCATGTCATCACTGAAAAACACTTTTAATGACACAGTAATGGGTAAGTGTGAAGTTTTCAGGACAATTTTATTACTCAGAGATCCAGAGCATTAATAAGTAACAAGCTGTAGCTAAGGCCTGAAAGGTCCAAGATTGCCTCCATTACAAGGAATTAACATTTCTGGATTCACAAACTACATATGCATGTAGAATAACTTATTAGTAGTTCTGCAAAGTAATAAAAATAATTGTTTAAGGATTTCAAACTCTAGCACAGGTGCCTATGTTGCAGTTCAAAGTGGAAAACAAAAAGGCTACTTCTACCAAACTTAAAGTTTTGTCACTTCAGAGTAGGAAAAAAATAGTATCTAAATCCTCATTTGCTGTTCTTACTGTTCACACAGAAAAGCCAACAACTGGAAGGAACTGCTTTGCCTACAGGAAATAGCTAGAGAGGGGAAAAAAGGACACAGAGACACCACAAACCTCCTCCTCAGAGTCGAGGGGATCATCCTCAATACTGAAAGGTAATTGCTGACAAGCACCATTATAAAACAGAAGATGGGTTAGCTGGATGAAGTGCTACAAATGGAAAGCCTGAGCACGGAAGCAGCTGTTCTCATACTGAGCTCAGCACACTCCCAGTAAGCTCCACATGCCTCTTACACTGAGTGCCAGTTCTCGCACTTCTAACCTTGCTCACTTGATTACCAACATCACATATGGAGCACTTGCCCACAAGGAGCTGCACCATGCTCAGCATTTCAGAGATGCCCACATTCCTGGAAAGCAGCAGAGTATTTAAGAAGTTGCTTGTACCAATTATGCAATGCTAGTTTTGTAACCATTTGCTCTAATTCCTGTAGAATATCCAACTAAAGTGGGAGAAGCTGAGGCCAAGTCTTAGGAGAAAGGCTGCCAGGTGTTGCTGTTTCCAGCTCCAAAGTGCTCCCAGTCCTCAACTCTGCATCTTACAGGGAGCTACCATCAGGAGGCAGTGCAGTTTTCCATCTATAAAGAAATACCAGGTATTTTTTACTCATTGAAAACATAGTTTGTGAGGAAAAACCTTTAGAGTCAATTTGTCAAAAGATCTCATTAAATACGCTGCCTTTTGCTAGCGATACCAGATAATGCTAAGAATAGTAGAGAGATGATAAAGAACAATGAAAAAATTACTTCATTTTTTAGACTCCATTTAGATTCCATTCTTTGTTCTTAGTGCCACACTTCATCAGCACTTAGGCAATGAAGATGAAGAAACGTGTCACATAACCAGAGAAGTAATTTAAGGGTGGGGAAGCAGTAACTGTGAGAAGCAGGACACGGTGATTTACCCTGCAATTACGGGCTCTGTTGTCAGAATGACAGTGTAGATGTTTACAAGCTTTACATACCAGCTCCTCATCTCTGCCTTGGTTCTTACTTGCTGACTCTGTGTCCATGGGGGTGTCGCTGTGATCCCCCTCCACGCTCTGCTTCTCTATGATGGACGCGTTGGCCACGCTGAACAGCCCGTGGATGTTGACGCGCACTTTCACCTTCACCTTGGAGTTGTCACCGTCGTGCTGGGGACCGACGTTCTGAATGGTGAAACGCCCTTGGGAACAACAGAGGTGGCTTTAGTTGTTGTCCCAAAATGCAGAGCAAGAGGGGAAAAAACCCCCAAACACATTCCTTTAAGGGTGTTAATTTAAACACCAACTTCACGTAACTGAAGCTATTTGGAAGCTTTCTACTTAATTGACAATCCTACAGTGTAAGCCGCAGGCAGATAAACTAAAAGCTGGTTCCCTGGTGATCAGTTCACTGATAATTAGTAAGATCTTTTTGCTTTATCTGTATTTCATAAAAAAACAAGACAGTACTTTACTAGGTGTTCTACTTCTCTGTTGCCTTCTGTAACCAGCACACTAGAGAAACTACTCTGATTCATCTCAAATGGTTTCTTTTGTCCACGTAACTCAAACTTCACACTGAAAAATAAAACGTTAACAGAGATGAAAGATTCTGTTTGAATTTGATAACATGGTTGCACTACACTTTTTGGAGAATGAACAGGGCTTAGCAAGGTCTCTGAAAGCAGCAGGGTTGATACTTTATTTGGCAACTTGCTGAAAACTTAAGTGTAGACAATGTGCATTATGTGAAGGAGAATGTTTTGTCCTCAAGACCACAGACTTGCACAGACAGCAGCAAGTTGGTACCTGATTCATAAATCAGTGAATAAAATAATGAATTAAAGACCCCAAGGAGTATACTAATAACTGCAAGTAAGGTAGCATTAGCTAACAAGAAAGCTATTTACATAATCTAATTCTTTGGACTCTACTACAGATGCTTAAATTGAGGAAACACCTATATTTTATATTCTCAGATTAACAGAAAGAGACGTGACAGATAGCATGAGACAAGTTATCCAGACAGGCAACTGCTCCTTTGATCCAATTTCTTTGAAAAATCCAGGCTGGCAAGCACATAAGATCCTTATCAATTTTACAGAGACTAAAAGAACCAGACAATAGAGCACTACACTCTTTGTGCCTACTTCTTTTGAAGCATTCAGAAACTGTAAAGACAGACAGAAGGAAGAATGCAGGCTTTTTTTCAGGCATGTCAAACAGAGATGTCAATATGGTTTGCTCACCACATTTAAATCAAGAAATGCTGTGCTGAGCCTTTCTAAAGCACCTAAGCTTTTCTGTGAGCTAGAAAATATGGAAGTAACATATTTTACAAGAAAGGAGAACCACTTTTTCCTGTATCAACAGGAGTTAGGGGTGGGAGTTTTATTCCCATGTCCTTACCTATTCTGGAATCAGGATAAGGCACTTCATGTGGATGGGTATAATAAGCTTCCAAGTCAAAAGGCTCTTTCTTGTGGAAAGTAATTACTTTTGAGAATGGAGCAGCATGGTTCTTACTGAAGACTTCACACTCCCTAAAGCAATAAACACCAGACAACATTAAATCTCTGAGCATAACTTCCTGGATAATCAAAGTCAAGTTATGTTAACAATCAGCAGCCTTGCTAACCAAGCAGGAGAGTGATTTAGTTTAAGTCACTTTTTAATAAGAGTTGGAGGTTGAAGGCCTCTAGATCTCAAAGCTGGACTCTGCATTTTATGTCACACTTATTAAAAATTAGGCAACTTGACCCCAACACTTTAATTAATTTTATTTCCAAGTGTTCAGCAGTAACTGGAACCCCAAAGGTAAAATGCTAAAAAAGAAAACTAAACTGCTTTTTCCCACAGCTCAATGTTTTTATATGCAAACACACACTGCTTTGTAGGCACTGTACAACTTACCCTGTTCCTTCTTCATAAGATGATTTCCATCTTAATGTTATAGAGTAAGGAACAACATCTGTGATGGAAAACTCACGCACTTTGAAAGCTGGAGAAAGAATTGCACACTAGGAAAAAGAATCAAAAATTTATTATATCTATGTAGTCAAATAAATAGCAAGTACAAGAATTAATACTCATCATATAGCCCATATGGAGGTCCTGCTTATCACTATTTTTCTTTTTAACAGAAACTTCCTAGAGTTAATTGAACTGAAGGACTTAACTAAAGTAATAGATGTTATTTCCTCAGTGATTTGCAGTAAAGCTACCCAGCAAAGGTTCCAAGCCACAACACAGAAATGGAACAGCAGAATTTGGGCCCTGAAATTTAACAGGTCTTTTTAACAAGCCCATCCTTCTAACATGACACAGCAGCAACTTAATGAATGTAACAGAATCACTTCTGACACGGTCACTGTCACCAATTAGTGAAAGAACAAGTAAGAATCCTGCATCTCTGTTTCAGCTGCAGGACCTTTTGCTTGTGGTTAGATGTATTTCATTAGTACATTATGTTAAAGAAGCAATACTGAAGTTTTATTTCAAGAACTATACCTGCAAGGCACAGCCTCTTGCAACAGCTTCATCAGCATTTAGTGTGGTGCTTATCTCTTTACAGAAAAAGTTAGAGATCTGTTCCTTCACTGCTGGAATTCTAGTAGCCCCACCTACTATTTCTATACTGTAGATATCTTCACGCTGAAGTTCTAGAAAAGAGAGTGCAAGCCCTTCAGTTATCATCAAGATATCAGAAAGCTATCTTTGAAAAAAGAAAAAAAAAATGCAAGTTCTCTTATTGTCTACACACTGTGACAAGCACTGAATATACTTCATGGCTGACAAGATCTTTAAAACCCTTTGTCGTTCCTGTAGGCTACAAAGTTTTCTAGCTGCATAAACCTGGGAAATGCAGAAGCCAAGCATCAATGAGAACAGCTGTTCTTTAAAGTGTGTTGTCCATGTGCATCCCCTTTCTGCTGTGCATCAACTCAGAAGGGTGAAATTGGGTCTTCTGCACTACTGGACAATACCTCACCTCTCCCAAACAAAACCAACAAAATGAAACCCAAGCAGATCTCATTTTACGTCTGGCTTAATTTTGCTTGCCAAAAGAGAAAAGAAAGCCTTTTAAGCCAATATATCTAATAAACAGCACACGGTGCTTGAAGGTTAACTTTTTAATTTTGGAATCAGGTTATGTGTATGAAGTCAACTCAAACAACTGTCAGTCCTTGAACAGCTCTGCTCAGCAGTTACGCAGGTTTTAATTCCTGCATTTGCTATCCAGCCAAGTCACAAGATCAGCAGAATTCTTCCCTTTCTTTTAGTTGTAGGTGCTGGAAATGGGGGTAAAAATCTTTCCTGTAAAGTCTAATTCTCTCCTTTACACTACATTAGGCAAAAAAAAAAAAAAAAAAAAAAAAATTACTTTGTTATTGGCACATGCTTTAGGTAATTCATTTTAAGAATATACTGCAAAATTACCAGGTCAGTGAGGACACATAAGTATCACATGGAACAGGCTGGCCAGAAGGTTGCAGTACAGAATAGTGTCTTTTACCATCATCATTTTGGTTTGGTTGTTTAGTGTTTTTTTACTAAATTCAGAGTGCCAACCTTTTCCATGACACAGGGTGAATGAGGGTCAATAACCAAGGTAGCAGAGTAGCATGTGCACTAAATGAGGCGGGAATGGCATCATGCATTCATGGCAAGCATATGAATGGAACTTACATTTAACTTTTCAGTATTTAGCTTTGCAATTCTAATAAATACAAAAATACATTGAAAAGATAATCATTAAAGAGATCAGGAATGACTGGATTACTAGCAGCACCTCAAGTAACTTCTACTTACTGGCTTGCTCCATGGCTGCTCTTAGAGGAGGCTCCACTCTGGCCAGAAGGGCAGCACACAACTGCTCGAACTGAGCTCTGCAGGGCAGGGAGAGTGCTCGGTGTTACCAGGCTGCTCAGAGACCACACCCTCTGCCCCTCAGTGGGAACAACAGCCAGTACCTGTTCATCTTACTGGAGACATCCAGGTCATTCATGAAGCACTCGATATTGAGGGGAAGGTCGGACGCATTCGCGCTCATCAGCTTCTTGAGCTTTTCGCATTCCTGATACAATCGCAGCAGTGCTCGGGGATTCTCTTTTACATTCAGTTTGTATTTTGTCCTAAATTCTTCAGAGAAGTAATCTACCAAAGCCTCATCAAAATTCCTACCACCTACGAAAGGGTCAAAGGTAGTGGCCAAGACCTGGCAGAAGTCAAAGAACAAGATCAGAGCTATTAGACAAGGTTTGTTCTCTGTGTCATTTACTCAGCGCAGCAAGACGTGCCGTCATCGCCTTCCACAAGGCTTCAGATCGGCTACCAGAGAAAGGCCCACAAAAGCATTCAGACATTAGTAGGTCAAGGACAAAATAAGTCTCCAAACCAGGAAGCAAAGTCTGTTCAGCTTTACTTCACATGCCACTGGATTTACAGAATTACGGAATATTCTGAGTTGGAAGGGATCCACAAGGATCATCGAGTCCAGTTCCTAAGTGAATGGCCCATGTAGGGATTGAAGACACAGCCTTGGTGATTTTATCACAAGGCTCTAGCCAGCTGAGCTATTTAGACTTTCAACTGTCATGGACGGCACCAGAAAAAGCCCCAACATCTTGGACTGACTTAAGAGAGTTCAAGTATCTCCCATGAGTGAGTGAGTCAGCTGTACAATGACAGCACTTAAGTGGCTCTCTGAATATGCAAATATTTCAGGGATATCACACTAAAACTCTGTAGTGTGTCCTTAATTATCAAGTACTTTCCAAAACACACTTTAGGATGCTTCACTTCTGCATTTTACAGAAACTGACTTGATGAAATAGCCAAAATCAAAAAACAAGGTTTTGTGCCTCACATTTAAAAAGTATTTCCTATAGATGTTTATTTTCTAAAAAACCTAATCTTTCCACAGAGCAGTATTTTGAGTTTTAAATACTTCAGGCTTTTAATGTATGACTTAAAAGATTACCTTCAGTTTTCCCTTGTTAAAAGCACAGATGGAAACCTGATATGCAGAATGCCCCATATCTACAAAGACCACATTTCTTGGCTTCTCTTCCAAGGCTGGCAGATCTTGTTTGTATATTCCATAGGCCAATGCAACTGGAAAACACCAACCCATGGAAGTTAAGGGGAAACCACACACAGCTGCAGACCATGCATTAAAAGCACCACCAAGAGATACACACTGCTCATGTTTAGCCGTTATAAACACCTTCATAACTCTTACTAAAAAGTCAAAAACATGTTGAAAACACGTTTTTCATTGACAAGAGAGAAAGAGACGTCAAGTGAAGGTTTAGCACTAATACAGACTCACCCTGTATTTCAATCCTGCTTGTAGCCAAATTAACATTGCAATTTGTGAAACTGCACAGACTAAGACTTATATCTACACCTCTCCCTTGAAGTACCTTACTTTCAGATTTTTTTTACCTTAGCTTTGAAAAATTCAAGCATGCCCAAGAAATAAAGAAAATGTTATGGAAGACTAGTTTACATGAATCTAAGCTTTCACTCACTTGGAAAGCTTTTTGAGACTTTCTAAAAGCAAAGAGGATCAAGAAAATAAGAATTACTGACTGAAGCAGCTCCAAATTTAGTCACCACGAAGTGTTATGCATTTCTATGTTCTGCCCTAGAATTCACCAAAACCAGAAGAGGGGAATAAATCACTTCATACAAACAGTTGTGCCATTGCCACAGCTGACAGGAGTGCCACAACTTGAAGGACAGATCCCAGGTTTATTTCCAAAGCTATTCCCAAGTGTGACCACGCTCAGGTTAGCAAACCCCAGGTCTCGTGGTGCCTCCCAAGTGCTGCACACCACCCCACTGCTGTGTTCCCAGTTCCCAAACTGGATTGGGCAGTACCAGCCTGGACAGCTCTCTGCCAAGCTCCCAATTGTGTAACAGCAGGGCGTCATCACCCTCACATTCAACGGCCTCAAAGGACAAAAAAAGACCCGGCCCTTTACCTGCTGTAGTTTCATTCATCAGCTTCAGACAATTTAATCCTGCAATCTGTGCAGCTGCCATTACAGACCTCCTTTCAGCATCAGTGAAGAAACTAGGGACCTGTTTCCAAAAATAATGACATTGGATATTATGGGTTATGGATTTTTTAATTTAGAGTAGTCAGACTTGCCCATCAAGCTATCCTATAAATGTCATTACCACAAGAAACTGTTATAAGCTAACCTCAACATTAATAAGGCTGTCTGAATAAAACAGCTAGCTAATACATTTTAGTGCATATTTTGATTAAAGTTCAAAATATGACAAAATGAAGTGGCATCCAGGGGTTTTAAATAAAGCAGATTTTAACACACACAAAAAAATCCTCTTGAAAATGCTTTCTCAGATTGTTTTAATGAGCCTTTCATCTTAAAATCATCACCAGTTTTTGGAAACATTTGTGCAGGACAAGGTCAGTCCAACCCATATTCACACAAAGCCCCACAGTTAGTCAATGGCAGGGGCACTGCAGCGATGCTGGAATCAAACTTGAACCTGTATCCATTTTTGAGATATCCCTGCCACCACAGTGCCAGCTTACAGTGTGCTACAAGGTTCAGTGCCACCAAAAATAGCCACAGCACCATCACAGGCCAGCGAGGATCTGGCTGCAAGCAGCTGGCACCTCTTCAGCAGACACAGAGGTGCATTTGTTGTGTGTTTTGTTGGCCACCTCTGTGGGGAATTGCCAAGGATCCCTGGGTGTGTGGGAGGTCCTCTCCCAGCGTCTTTGTACCCATAAAGAAGCACGGAAAAAGATCAAAGCACATTTCCGACAGCTGAAATAGGCAGCTCTGCAGTTCTCATGCCTCTGCCTGACAGAGAAAGGGTAACTGCAATCCTTCACGCCCAAACTTCCCACCAGGGCCACTAAACAAAGACCACGTGAAAAGCAGACACAGGACTTTGTATCCAACAAAATAAAAAGTCTTTTTCAAACAAAGCCAAGTAGTTTGGGTGTGTCAAATTATCAGTAGACCCTCAGAGCTCTAAATTCAGGCGACTCTCAACTGCACTACAACAGTGCTCACCCATGTAACAAGAAAGAAATTTAACATGAATTTAGGAAGGTTCTTTGGAAGCAAGGAGGATATGCTTACACCTAAGACAGCTCCTATTTTTAACAAGCACGACAGTAATCAGAAATACTGTCTGTATTATCCTTGGAGACAGACAGACTGGATCAGCTTAAGCACTGTGTCCTTTCTGAAAAGACACTCTTGATGAAACAAATTTTTCATCTCCTCACACGTGCTTCAAGAAGTATTCTCCTTTGGAAAACCTGTAACCAAGGCCCATTTTTGAGGATATGATTTCTATCCACTACTTGTACCTCTTACCATTGCACCACGGTATAAATGGTCCTAGCTTGCATAAAGCTGCCTGTGGATTGCAATAAATACACCACAACTTACTGAAATCACACAGTCGGCCACTGGTTTCTTCAAAGCACTTTCCGAAGTCTCCTTCAGTTTGGCCAGCAGCATCCCTGTGATCTGTTCCACTGCAAACAGTCTCTCTTCATCCAGGTACCTCACCTGGAACAGAGAATTGGGATTCAGTGATCAATCATCTCAGCTGTGCTCTCAAGATATGCGTGGTGGACATTACTCCTGATGCTGAGCATTGAGACCCATTGAACACCAGGCTCTGGACACAAGTAACTAACTCCCTGTCAGCTGATCTCTGCTCCCTACAACAAATCTTCAACAGTTCAGTTTTGGGGATTTTTTGTGGGAAGCTTCACACCTCAGTTATCTTGGGGACTATTCCCAATGATACAGGATTTCTGCTGCTGGTGTATATTGAATTTAAAAACAACAGCAAAAAAAGAGCGTAATACACTTAAGATCACATTGTCCTACAACATAAGCTAAAAATAAAAGTTTTGGAACAAGCCCAAGGAACATTTGCTTCCTGCAACAGTCACTCAAGCACAGGAGGGAGGGAAGGTGTAAACTAGGCAATTCCAACAGTTCTGCCCTGCTCAGGAAATGCAAGTGAATCCTCAGCCTTCATGGGAGGTTCCTGTGTCCTGAATTCCTAACAAGCTATCATCTCTCCAGCAATGGCAAGCACTCCTGCCCTTAGTTTGGAAGCAAATTAAAAGCAACTTGTTCAAATTTCATATTCAGACCATTATGTTGTTTTCCTGACACTTGGTCTCTGCATGTCTGATGGGGACTAATAATCTCACACTGTAATTATACAGACCTGAAGGTAAATCTTGTAAGGTCAAGTGAAAAGCTAACGTGACTATGGAAAACTAATATGATTGATGAGAAACCTCAACGGACACCCTGGAGAAAATATGGATTTATTTAGAGACACAGGAATGTATTTAGTTTTCTTAAGGAAAATGTAAGTGATCACAAAGGAAGTGAAGTGACAAGGGCCCAAAGTGCTCATCTCTACCACTGGAGAGAATCCACCCAAAGCTCTCACTCACCTTTACTCCTACGGAGCCATTTGGCATCTTTTGAAGTTCATAGGGAAGTTTGGCCCTCTCAGCTTGTATGTAAGGATCTTCAAATGCCCTTCCATGCAGTTTTTTGAAGCCATGTACCGCATTTTTTACATTTGTGACGATCTGTGGCAAAGATATTTTCATTACCCATGACACTCTGATACAGAGGACTGTGCAGAAAGGAATGTTTTATGCTGGGCTTAATGCACACAGTGATCTGTGTCAAGCCCCACACATTCAATGAAAAGCAAAGTGTGAGGAGAGAGGAAGAATCAGCTACTTCTTCATCCATGGCCTCTATTAGAAAAATTCATATGTACTTCTCTCTGTAATATCCATTAACTTGCTGCCATCAATTTTCACTGTACTTTTTATTTTAGAGGAGCTTTCTGATACAGCATGAAATACTCAAGATCCTGCTGCCTGCAGGAACTAATGAAGTTATTACCTACATTAACCTTAAATGAACCTTCAACAAATTAACACATTTCCCTTCCTTTAAAGTTCTCCTCTAATTCAGACCCCATTTGGATGTAAAGCCTTCCCACACCTACTCTCTCATCAGTGTTTTAACCTAGTTGTTTTCAGGACAGGCTTTTAACCAAAGAATGAGCAAAACAAACAAATCCCAGTGAACACAATGCTTAAGCTATCAAAAGAAACTACTCCAGGACAATACTCTCCAAAATGAACTTATTTACTAGCCAAAAAAGTTTTTGATCCATTTACCTGGCTCTTTGCTGCATTCCCAATGGCTCGGGTTTTGGATCCTAAAGACACACATGCTCTAAATAATAACAAAAAAAATTTTAAAAATTAGCTTTAAAAGAAAACATCATAAAGTATCTCCATGGTACTTTAGAGCACCCACTAAAATTCAAGCAGAATTCAACAGAACATGGATGTGTTAAGTAACAGCATTACTGCATGGAGCACCAGAACCTGAAGTGGAATTCTAGTTATTTTGCTCTTTGTAAATTAGTTTAGAAACAGCAAGCACCTGCCAACTGCTGTCATTCTAACTGCATTTAAGGAATTCTGTAAAGGCTTTAATGTTCTACAGATCTTACAATGAAGGAAAGGCACCGATAGTTACTTCTGGGTCACAGGTTAAAACGCAAGAAGCCTGCGAGATTTAATTCAAACCCCTGAACTATACCGGTCTGGTTCTCCTGACTCAACAACCCTTGAGTCTGACAGGGCCACATTCGCACTCTAAGAGCCCTTAGCAACAATCCTGAGACAACGATTAAAAAAGCCACAACCCACGGGAGCTGAAGGAGCTGTGAAGTGCTTCCACAGCTGGGGACTACCGTACAAGCAGCAAAGAGGCAGAAAGGCAGAGACCCGGGGACAGCTCCCAGGCGCCCAGGGCTTGGGAAGCTCTGCTGCGATCCACAGCTCCCTGCGGCTCCTTGGCTACCGCTGAACACCCGCCCCGGATCAGCAAAGGCTGCCTCAGGCCCCAGCCACCATCTGGCCCCTCAGCACTGCCTTTGGAAATGTTCTTTTCTATTCTGGAAGTTACTAACACCACATCTTCACGTCACAGACCTGAAATACAACTCTTCCCCAAAAGGCGACCGATCTGGCTACAACCATTCAGGAGTAACAGAGAAACCCAGATTTCACACAGCTCAAATGGAATCATTTAATGAATGCATAAAGGTCACTCGAGCACACTGCTTCCTGCTTCCTCTCCATCACTGAGGGCACTGCAATTTGATAGTATTTTCTAGAAACCTCTTCTCTGCGACATCCAAAACCTTCTCCAGATTTAACTGCTGCAAACACGAGGCATTACCCTGCATTTTCAAACACGTAGTTCAGCTTTCACAAACAACTCTTACAATTTTGAACCTCACAACACTTCAGTTCCCAATTATGTCTTTTGATAATTAGGGGAAGTCAGATAAACGAGCAATTTCCACAGCAAGCGAATTATTTACAAACTAATGCTCTTGCATCACATCTTTTCAGTGCAGGAATCTGCCTCTGCTCACAGACAGCACTTCTTGCACATTACCCCATGCAGAGCATGAAGCACCAGCTCAGAGCCACCACAGCTCCTGCCATGGGTTACTTCTGTTACTTCCAGCACAGGGGCATGGATGGTTTCTCCCTCCTGCTGCTGGGAAGCAGAGATGTCCAAAAAAAAAAAAAAAAAAAAAAAAAAAAGCCCTCCTTGGCTTAAAAAATTCAGTCGCTTCCAAGATTCCTGATTACATCATCCTAATTACAGTATGTGATCACATTAATCACACCTGGTGTGAAGTTAGTTATGAGCTACCAACAACAGCCTTGTTTTTCCACAAAACCACGGCGGTGAGGCAGAGCACCTGAAAGGGCCATTTGCCAGGAGTTTAAAGTGCCAGAAGCACTGGAAATGTGTTAAGCAGACCTGCTGAAGTCCCCAGTTCAGAGAAAGTCAAAGTTAACTTTCAAAGAGATGCAGGGCCAAAGGCCAGGAAATACCCAAGTTCTACTGAAATGCCTGGCTTGGTGGCAGAATCTTTTCCCCTTCTTTGTAAAGTATTTGTGCTAAAGCTACCAGGAGGCTACATGGCTGTACTAACACTGACAATCCCAAGCACGAGATTACAAAATATAATTAACTAACAGCTAACTCAAGTACCTGCATGATGTGAGCATCTCCATAGGGACATACAAATAAGTTCATTTACTGTGCTATGTGCAATAAGGAAAGTTTTGATGACTGAAGAATTAGATCGGTCTACATCATTCAAATCCCACTTGAAGTAAAGATTTAGCTACCATGAAAAACTTACATAACAGTAATGAACCTGTTACATTTCTATTTACCTTTGCTTGATTTCTCTCAAGACAACATTAGAAAAGATGTTCCTCAAGGTCTCCTGTATTATTACATTTTGAGACCGAAAAGGTCAATGGAAATGTCTCTTAAAGTGTGATAGCTACTGTCCTTAAGTGTGTGTGCACTCCAGATGCTGTAATTGCTAACTTGAACCTCTTTCATAATCACTGTGCAAGTATCTGGAAAGTACAGTTAATTACACATCAGTTTGAAAAACATCAAATGCAGGTAAGCCTACCTGCAAAGAACACACTCCAAAAATAGCTAAAAATTGGAAGTGCTCTTCATCACAAGGGAGAAGGAAACTGCAGCTGCCTGAGGATTCTCTGGCCAACAATTTCATGGGATACTTTGCATTTGAAAGGCCAGAAAATTTCAGTTCTCACTGCATATCTAGTGCACAAGGATAATTACTTCCTGAGAGTTAATAAGAGAAGCATACTCTTCTAAATAGTAAAAAGAATTTTCAAGAGTATTCCCATTAAAACAGACGGCATGCTTTTTCGACAATCAACTTCTTAGCACTTCTAAAAATCAACCTTTTAAAAAGCAAACCTACATTTCTCCGAGACCAGGGCAGCAGTGCTGAAGTTACTACAGTCTCGCACAGCAGAAACAGCTTTCTCTGTTGGCTACAAGTCCCTTCGTAAAAAGAGAAGCACCATCCTGCCCCCGATTTTTATTACACGAATTCCTGAATCCTCCTTCAAAATTATGCACAGATGGAGCTCTAAAAATCCTAGACGTATCCCATAGAAACAGAGGAGCAAAATCTCCACCTACTCTTGCGTCTCCCATCATCACGGCCGTTGCCCAGTGCCCCCCCCTCCTCGCCAGACCTGGGTATTCCAGGGCCAGCAGATGCGGTGCAAGTAGGAACAGGTTTAAAGAAAGGGAACTCATCGCGCCGCTTCCCTGCTGAATCAACCTCCTCCTCCTCCTCCTCGCCAGTCTCGCCGCCACTCATGTAATTGTTAATGGAAACGCTCCCAGCCCTGGCAGCCGTTCCAGAGTTGGGGGAACACATGCGCTCCACGGGGATCTTTGGCTACCCGGGAGCAAAGCGCTGCGAGGACAGGAACACCTCGATCCCCTGGAGCCGCGCGGCTCCTCCAGCAGCACAGCGCGGGATTTCAAGGACACGCCGGCACCGCCAGGAGCCGGGACGCACACCCCGCCACACGAGCGCTTCCCGGCACACGCGTTCTCGGCAAGGGACGCTCCGCCGGCTCCCGGCTCGGCCGGCACAGGCGCGGGGGGGATCCCGCGGGGGGACGCGCGGGGCAGCCCCCGGCGGGCGGGGGGGGGGCGGCGGGGCCCG
>VZUI01063399.1:0-51447 GCA_013401135.1 Cettia cetti | reverse complement strand
TGTCACTGCTGCTCCTGCTGTGCCTGGACAAGATCCAGAAGGATGCCTCTCCCAGGAAAATGCTTTTATTAATAAAGGGTTTCTGTCAAACTTGTCTCATGCAGTGCATTCAATCAAAAGTTTTTCCAGACACAGGAGCAGCTCCCCCTCACATCAAAAGCCTTTCCACCACACTCTTAGTCTCAGCAGTGAGCAATGGCCTTTGCCCCTCCTCTCTGCTGCCTCCTATCTTCATCTGCTTCAGTGAGCTGAGGCCTCTCCCCTCTGCTCCTGCCTCAGCTGGGTGAATGCTGCAGCTTCCAGCAAAGCCCAGCAGGGAAATCACCCCTGCTGCTGCTGCTGCTGCTCTGAAGCATATAGAGAAGTATATAACTTTAGTACGTGCTGCTTTATATAAAGCAGCAGATAACTTTCTTATTATGATGTAACACTCATACAGAATCTGTGGATGTGGTTTCATTTTAGCAAATACTATTGTGCTTTTAATACATTTTCTGCACTAAGTCCCACATTATATTACAGTACAACCCTGAAAATTTTTTCCAGAACAACAGGATTGTCTCTCCAATGTGGTCATTTTGCTAAATGGATCCTTCTTTCAGTTCTGAACATTGGACCCATATCACTACCATGCCTTTTGACCTCTTTTGTGCAACACTTATCACATCCCCCAGCCCTTTGAACTTCTGGAAACCCCTTAGCACAATCAGCAATTACACAGAATATCAAGAATACACAAAGGAGTTATTAAAGGTAAACAAATCCCATCCTGTGAGTTATTAAAGGTAAACAAATCCCATCCTGTTTGCCAATTTTTAATAACTTCAGCACATATCACTCTGCCACGACATAAAAGGTAGCTATAATTCTCTTAAGCACCTTTTAAACATAAGACCATAAGAATGCTGGTAAGGAGTTAGCACCAACATAATTCAATGATTAATTGAGTTCTAGCACTTCACTACTGAGAAAACTTCAAGAAGTTCCTTCCAATAAACAATGTTTTCCTAATACTGCACATGGATCTTCACAGCCTTTATTTTATACAAGTGACAAGTCTCAAAAATGTAATCAATTTGCCAAGTATCTAACAAATATAAACACAAATAAATCTTTGCAGGATTGGGACAAAAGATAATAATCGTTTTTGGAAAAAATCTAAACCTAGATGAAAAAAGGTTTGATCACTATAAAAACCCTCTGCCTAAAGTAAATTGTAACTTGCACTTAACCAATTATTTTGAACTGTTGCTACGTGAAAAATCGCGTAAGCTCTTCTGAGTACTGAGGAGCTCTCTACTACAGCAGGGCCACCTGGTGGTCACCTGTCCCTGCTCTCCGGCCATGCTGCCTTGGACCTCGGAGATCCTCCTGCCCCTTCGACAACAATCACCAACTGGACAGGACTTGAAATTTCAGCAGATAATTAGACAGCTCCTCAAATTCTGCTTGCATCCTAAAATATCACTTGTTTCACAGCTGGCCATATAATTACATTTGAAAGCAAAGACATTTATACAAGCTCGAAGAAAATGCTGCCAAGTGCAAAGAAGGAGGTGATAGCACAACTCTTTCCCCACTTTCATCTTTCAAATTTACATATTAAAATCAGCACATACTAGATCAGGTTTTTTGTGTATTATTTGGTTTTCAATGAATGCAGATACCTGATAATATTTAATTGCAAAACTCCCCAAATTACTTATTTCCATATCTAAAATATTAAACATCTTTCAGCATCCCAGCTTCATGCATCTCTACTGCGAAACTGTCATGGTCACTTTCACACTTATTTTGAGTACATCAGATTTGTTTTGAAAAGTTATTTTACTCTAGTATGCTTCAGAATTATACCAGGATTAATTAGTGAAATTATTTGTAAAGTTTTTCCTTTGGAACAAACCATTTCTTGAATTACCAAATAATGTTTACAAAACCAGAATATTTCAATTACCTAGGAATTATGCAAAGAAATACCAACCAGTTTTGAGCATTTTTGGACATAGTCTCAAGCTGTGTCAGGGCAGGTTTAGTTCAGACATTAGGAGGGATTTCTTCACAGGAGGAGAGATTAAACATTGGAATGGATTCCCCAGGGAAGTGGTGCAGTCCATCCCTGGAGGCATTTAACGAAACACTGGACATGATACACAGTGCCATGGTCTGGTTGACATGGTGGTGTTCAGTCAAAGGTTGGATTCAATGATCTCAGAGGTCTTTCCCAACCTAAATTATTCTGTGATTCTAAATTAAAACAATTCTGATTTTTAAAATTTTTCCATTTATTAACCAGCTATACTTATACTTTATTAAAAAAAAAATGATGCTGACTTGAGGAATTTCTAGCTTTTAATGCTGCACAAGTATTATCCTCCAGTAATTCACAGGAAAATGTAGAAAACTTAAATCAGAATTCAAAATGATGGTTTTGAGAGCAATGCCTTACAAAAAGAGAGATACAATCAAGCATCCTCTGTTGAAACTAGTGCACAGGTTATCCCAGCTCCAACAGGGTTGCTCTAATGAAGTATTTCTACCAAAACTACTGGTTTTATTTGAAAATTTTACAGTATTAATAGAAGGAAAATTACCTGTAGGTCAATCTAGGATCATATCTGCTTGGGGAAAACTAACCAGGTAATGTTTGTATTAATGCATTTCAGTTTTGCCTCTGGGTAGCCTTGTCAGTCTGCTCCAGCCTCCCTGTGCCTTGCCAATCTGTTCACCAGCGTGTGAGGTTGCAGCAGTTCCAGTGCCAAAGCACCAGCTCTTCCTTCTGATGGAGGCACACAGCCAGCTCCTGCCTCTGGCACTCAGACTGTCACAGGATGGGCACCCTGGCAGATCACTTGCATCTTGCACTTGCATCTTCATTCAGCCATACGCTGCCTGCCAAGCTTGCAAGTGATTTCTTGCCCCAAGCACATCTTCTTGTGCTTTGAAGTCAAACTAAGGTACAGAAAAATCCTCACAAAAAACCTAATGCCTCTAGGGTAGGTATAATAATACAGTTTTCTTAAAAAAAAAAAAAATGTAATACAGACCCCGAGTTGTTTTGGACTTTTCTCCCCACTTGGCACACAAAACAGACCACATCCACCAAACAAGAACATGATTGTCAGGTCTCTCCCCCTACATGCTCAAAGTGCTTCCAAGCCCTCCTCTTTTCCCAATCCAAATTGCTGTTCCTGATTAACATGTAACACCTGATAGAACCACACCAAAACCAAACCAGTGTAAAATCCAGAGCAGCAGTGGAAGTCTTCACCTATGGAACAAACTTACGTACATAAACCTGAAACATGTGACAAAGCCTAGATAGCTCAGTCAAGACCATGGAGTGGTAACTTGATTTGCTTGCATGGTGCTGAGAACAGAAAGAAAGGGGCAAAACCACTTACAGTGTCCAGGGGCTTCCAAAAGTACACAGCAACACTGGGGGCAGCATCACAAAACTGCAAGACAAGGAAAGATGTAAAAATAAACAACCTCTTTCATCTCTGAAATTGGACAATGAGCATTAAAGAGGTCTGATTTACGTATCTGTCCCTTTGTCCACCAGAATCAGTGCCTACAATATTCAGAATGCCATAGATACTATAAAAAGCAGAGCGACTGTGGAGTTTAGCTAAAGATAATATACTTGGAGGCTTTTTGGAAGCACTGACAAACCAAGGGTGACCAAGAGCATGAAATTCGCAGGAGAGGTTGGCAGGGGTGAATCTAACCAAGGAAACAGACAAGGCCTGTTGATTTCAACAACAAGGCTTGTAACCTGTATAGCACCCTCACTGGCCAAATTACCTTCCAGTTCCACATCCGCTTTCATGAGCCTACAGATTCTCATTTTAGTTTTGATATTAAATGTTATGTTACTTTCATGTTATTTACTAAATGCCATAGTTGCTTATGTCCTATTATTAATTTTCCATGTGCTGGTGCTGTTGTCTATATGTGGTATTTGATAAGCTTTTGTTAGCATGTCCCTGGAAAATTAAAATTACCTTTCTTACTGATGGGGGCTTAGTTACACCCTGCAATTCCTCAAGCACCATCACCTCTCGTGGAAAATCCCAACAGCTCCTGGCAGAATTGTTCCCCTCATATTACACAAACATGTCTGCAGACCTCACAATAAGCCCTTCCTACCCTGCCAGGACAAAAAAGGTTTTTCAGAAAATGAAACAGCATGAGCCAATGAATGATCCCATCTTGCAATAGGTCCTTTGCTTCAAAGGCTCCTGGATGGAATGTCAAGAAGTCCAGTCAAAACTTCCATCCCACTGCAGATCCCTTCAAGTACCCCGGCAGCAGGCTGCTTACACCCAGTAAATTCTTCACACTGCCACCCAGTAAAGCCTCCACCACTGCACTTTATCCAGCCAAGAGCGGATTCAGGCACAAAGGATATGCTCTCCAGACACGGTCAGCATCCCCCTGTGTCCAGGTGGGTAGCAAGCCCGTCCAGGACGGGAGCCAGTGCGGGATTCCCCCGCATGGGGAGTTTAGGCGCATCCAGGCACTGGCAGCGGCCCTTAGGGAGCGGCGCAGAGGAGGCCGCGGCGTCCCGTTAGTTGGGAAGGAATGTGGGCAACCTGGTGTCGGCAGGAGCAAGCCCATGGCCGGGACAGCGGGCCTGCTCCCCCACAGGCACAGTAATGTCCACCTGCCGGCCCCACTGAAGGGGCCGCGATGGAAGACGCTGGTGCAGCCGTCAGCAGCCACGAACGCAGCCACACCGCAAGGCAACACTGCGGGCACCCTGAGGAAACAAAGAGACCTTGGCCCGCACCGCGCTCTGCGGGAAGAAAAGCGCTACACGGGGCTTGCGACCGACCCAGCACGCCCCTGCCCTGCGAGAGAGGGAGACGAAAGCGGGAGGAAGGAGCCAGTTTCTTCGCCCGCCCCTGAGAGGGAGGCGGGGAGAGAGGCAGCGGAGAAGGAGGCGGGCTCCCCTTCCCCTTCCGCTGGCAGCCGTAGCCGTGTGCGATGGCGAGCGGGGTGAGAGTCTGCGTTCCGCGGCGGGAAGGTCGCCCGGGGGCGGGCGGAGGGTCCCGTACCGTGCAGGATGAGGCGGGCGAGCTCTCCCTGCCCGGCCCTCGCTGCCGGGCTCCGGAGGCTGCCCGCGGTCGCGGGCCGGGGTCGCCGTGGCCGCTCCCGCCCCAGCTCTGGCGAGAGCCGGGGCGCGGGGGTTCTCCGGGCGTCTCCGCGCTCCTGCCCCACGCGTGTGAGGCGTGCGGCGGAGTCCGTGCCGCTGCTTAGGCGTGGGAGGCTCCCGCTGTGAGTATTTGCAGGGTTGGGAAGGAAAACACGCGTTTGCTCCCCACCGGCTGTTGTACTCGTCCCGCTTGTCTGTCCTGTGCGTCTGAGGGCCGCGCTCCGGCCGCTCCTCGGTGGCGGCGGTGGAGAAACAACAGAAGACCTTGAGTTTCCGTGGTTTCCCGTGGGCTTCGGGCAGGTGCGACCGAATCGGCTGGAAAGAAGGGGTAAAACGAGACCCTGCCTGCTCACAAAGCCATTACCTGGCACGTTTGCTGCGTTAGGAACAGCGCGATAGGCCAGACCTTCTGCCGATGTTTCTCCGAACTGTGCACAGGCGGTCAGTGCCCGCGGCCAGAGCGGGCTCGGTGGCCGCGCTTGGCCGGACGCTGAAGCTGCTCCAGGCTGGCACTGGGTTTGTCTTTTGCAAACCTTTGCGATTTTGCAAAATTTTGCAATTTGTAATTGCAGCTTATGTCACTGCCCAGAGCTCGGTCTCATCCCGACTAGATAGCTGATCGTGTGCATAGCCACAGGCAACCCAACAGCTGTGCTCCAGTGCTAGCATGGAAATAGAGGAAATGAAGAACTGCTGGAAGTTGGTGCTTTGGTTTCTATTTCCAGTAGATGGCTTCAAGTTTTTCAGCAAAGCAACAGGGGAAAGCTATGAATAATAAAAGAGCAGAAGAAGATGGGGCTTTCCTGATACCCACTCTGAATAGTCCAGGGGCCTTTCTGGCTGTATGAACTGAATAAGAAATTGCAATTTCAAAATGTGCTTCCAGATATGTACTGTTAGTTTTAGATGATTAGAATTTATCCTGTAAGGAGACTTTTTTTTTCCTCCTGTCTTTAATTTTGTGTTTGACTAAGCTTGTGGAAATCAAATTTTAGGAATGCAGCCTCTGATGCAATAACAAGTGATGACTTAATGAAGGGAGGATGAGGGGATGGATTGAAAACCAGTAAATGATTTACTGAATGATGGCTCCTCCTGCACTTTGTGCTTTGAATTTAGATTTTCTGGCAAAATCTTTGGTAGATTTAGAGATTATGACCAATGGCTCACACTGTGATTGCACAGTTAGTTACTATGGCACATTCCATGCATTTTTTGTAATATTTACCCTGGTATTAAAAAGCAGGACAAGAAGATTTCCTGGTTCTAGTTAGGGGTGTTTCTGTCTAATTCAGACCCCTGCTGTTTGTTGGAATGTGTACCTCTTTTCTGTTACAAAGCATTTTGGGTCTATAGTATTTATTTTACCAACTTTAAGCCAAGGTAAGTATCTAAATTCTGGTATTACAGATGCAGTGAGGATTTTAACTGGCTCTGGCAAAGCCTGTTACTGTTTATTATACAACAGAAATACTACAGAAAGGCATAGACTAGCCATTAGTTTCTGCTGATCACATGTGATGAATCAGACCTGGCGATTTCTGGTCTTGGAATTTACATTAATCCTCTTTCTTTCAAGCATTCCATGGGAACACCACAGCTATTTTAAACACACAAAATGTGATGTTCTTCTATTGGTTTATATTTCTAATAGCAATGGTTTAGACCTTGTCATCTTCATGAAACCGACCTCTGAGGGTAATCCAGATGCTTATCCTGAAGCTGCTCTAGAGTGTATGGCTATAATGCCTGCTGATTTTCTCAGTCAGTTGTGTGTATGTACCCATTAATAGGGTTTACAGATCCAGAAATCCTGCTCTTTTATCCAGGCTCTGCACCGTTGGGATTGAAAAGCTTCCTGGGATGTTTAGGTGTGGTTGCAGAGCAGGATTTGTCATGGTGCTAAGAGCAGTGAATGAAGACTTGCAAACAGTGATCCCTGTGGCCACTGCAGAGGTGTTAAAGCCTTATAGCAAAGTCCCTCTGGTCCTTCTGCATCACTGGGGGCTCTGCATGTCAGCTGCACACACACATCTCCTTGCCAGAATCCTACTTGGAAACCATCCTGATAAGAACAGGAATTTCACTCTTGATGTGGATCTCCACAGTTTCCTTTCTGAACTTTCCAGCTTCAAACACTGTGTTTAATGATCATTACTGAAATGAATGGCCATCTTTGATTTTAAACCACCATTTTTATTATGCAACCTTTCCATTCATGGTGCTCACTTCATTGCAGCGTGTCTCCCAAGCGCACTCACAGGCTTATTATATTTTTTACTCAGTAAAAGAATGACATCCAAATTTCAGATCTTGGCTTACTCATTATTGTTTAGCTTCCTGAAAGCAAATGTGGGGCAATTAAACCTTTGTGTTGAAATTATGAATTTCAGATCTGGGATTCTTTCCAAAAGCCAGTAGTGGTGCTTTTATTTTCTCACTTGGCTGAACAAGAATTATTTTAAATGAACCATACAACAGATGTCCTCTTTTTTTTCTTCTTGTTCTTGTCTTTTAGGTTATTAAATGCAAGGCTGCTGTTGCCTGGGAGGCAGGTAAACCTCTCTCTATTGAGGAGGTGGAGGTTGCTCCACCAAAAGCTCATGAAGTTCGTATCAAGGTAATTACATCAATTCTTATCTCTGTGTTTTCTATTTTAGGAGACTGAGTATTAAAGATGGTTTGTTTGCCAACAGAAGAAATGTTGAATACATATTATTAGTTCATTAGTATCTCAGCTGGCTTTACAGAGAAGAAAATTACAGTATTTAGCTCTTCTGTTTATGAAAAACACTTAATTTCTATTAGTCTCACTTTACAGTCTGGTCTGAGGATAATGGCTAATCTTGAGGATCAATTCCAGTTGTTACAGACTAAGTTCCCTCCAAATGTCTGAACTGGGTACACCTTTTTTGTTTGAAGGACAGCAATTTGTCATTTGTGGCAGTTGTATAACATGCTAGATTTTACTTCAGTCAGGCCATGAGTTACTGGCTGCTGAGCTGGGATTGGTCGCTTGGATTCCCTATACCCATGTTCCTGATTTCATCAGGACTTTCCAGGAGCCTGTATCTGCCAAAAATTATACAATAATGTGAATTTATTTCTGTGGAAAGGGTTTCTATGTGGAGCTGAATACTCAAACTGGATTTATGCAGTACTGAGAGCTCTGCATGGTTTCTCTGGTAATTTTACCTCTAAGTCTTAATTTATTTCAAATCTGAGATGCTAAACTACTTAGAGATGACTTGGAGCACTGGTTTCTAGTATAGGAAAAAGCATGTAATCTTTTTGCCCCTTTCAGGGTCACATTTTGGTTGATGGAAATTAAAAAATGTACTGTCGTGACTTTGGTTTTTCAGTACAGTAAGAAAAACTGCCGTGCCAGGAATTGAAAATATGTTGCCCATATCCCAAATGCTTCCAGAACTTTGACCTGGCAATTGTTCTGAATTTCTGAAAGGGAATTCTTTAGATCTCTGCTACTATTCTGTTCTTCAGGGTGTCTCAGATTATATATTTCTTCACAGATAGTTGCCACTGCTGTCTGTCACACTGATGCCTATACCCTGAGTGGTGCTGATCCCGAAGGATGTTTCCCTGTGATCCTGGGACACGAAGGAGCAGGAATTGTAGAAAGTGTTGGGGAAGGAGTAACAAGAGTAAAGAAGGGTAAGAAAATATCTTACAAGTTTTCTGCCTTCCTTGAAAGTGTTACTTTATTTGAAGACCAACTGTCAAACTGGGTCACTGAAATGCCATATTGCAGGAGATAATACAGTATCTTATTCTGGGGTGTATGCCTGTGTTGATTTCTGTGGTCTGTGAGACACGACACTAATCTATTCAATGAGCTCTTGATTTAAAGCATGAAAGAGCCCTGAATAGTAGCTTTTTTAACTCGAAATCAGATTAGTGTATAGTTGGCAGAGGGTGGGGGGTTTATTATTTTTTCAAATTAAAGTTTTTATCTGTTGGTTTAATTAGAAGGCTTAAAGTTTTTAGTCATGTTGTTCACTGTTGATTTGGGGTTGTTTTGTTTTACAGTAACACTGCTACTAGTTCTGGAATGATGAATTTTGGATGGGCTGTCTGCTCAGCCAGGATTAAAGTGGTTTAATCTGTAATACCACTGTATACCATACACAGCTTTTAGTATGCAAAGGTTTTAAGAGAACTCAAGCTCAAAAAAACACAATGGAGAATCAAGTACCTTCGGGTTTTTTTCAGAATGCATTGCTTGGCTCAATAACTAGACACAGATTTTTGTTTTCTCAGGGGACACTGTTATCCCTCTATACATCCCTCAGTGTGGAGAGTGCAAGTTCTGTAAGAATCCTAAAACAAACCTGTGCCAGAAGATAAGGTTTGTATGACTTTGACACCCACTATAGTATTTGTTCAATGCATACCTGCTGTAGTTAGCAAAAGTAATTGACAGGAGTTTTCTTTGAAGAATAAGTCTGTTGGTGCATCATTTAATGACCTGGAAAGTAGGTGTTTCAGGAGTCATTTATGCAATTTTTTTCCACTCTTCCTTAAAATTTCTATTCTTCTCTTAATTAAACTGTTTCACTCTTTTCATGTATGTGAAGGTGCAAACTACTACCTTGTGTCCACAGGCTGGAAAACATAAATGCTCTTACTCCATATTCAATCCGTACTTAAGGGAAGCACTTCAGGGAATTTAGCTCTTGGGAATGAACACCAAAGCTTTCAAGTGGTACAAAATCATACAGACAGCTCTTTTTTTTCCTTAACATCTGCTTCCCAGATAAATCTGCAGCTCCTGTTCTGAAAAAAATTCTCCCAAACTCAAAAAGCAGCCCCAGTGACATAACTGCTACTCAAGGGGAGGGTACTGAAGGAAGCCAAGACAGTGGTACCATGTGGTGTGTGGTACCATGGCACAAGCAGTTAGCATTGGTAACTAATCAAAGTGAACATGGGAATAAATTCCATTTCTTTCACTTTTTCCCTGGAGGAATTAACTGCATGAAGTTTTAGGAGCTTAGCACCTCACTTCTGTGAACTCCTAGGTTTACTGAAATGGTCAAAATATAAAGGTGCAAGTATGCAACTGCCTCTCTGTGCTGCTTAGTGGATTCTGTCGGGTGAGAATATTTGCTGCTTAAAACTCTGACTGCACTTTCCTTTTCTTTGCCTTAAGAATTACTCAAGGGAAAGGAGTCATGCCTGATGGTACCAGCAGATTCACCTGCAAGGGAAAGCAGATTTACCACTTCATGGGGACCAGCACCTTCTCTGAGTACACTGTGGTGGCTGATATCTCTGTAGCCAAGATAGATGCTGCAGCACCTCTGGATAAAGTGTGCCTGCTGGGCTGTGGCATCTCCACGGGCTATGGGGCTGCTCTCAACACTGCTAAGGTAAAGGCTGGGCTTGTGGCACACACAGCTTAGTGACTGCATTAGGACTGTAAATGTGATGTACCAAATCTGTGTTTCTTTTTCTTCTTCAACTGATGAAGTTTAGCTAAAAATTTCTAACTTCCTCATAAGAGGCCAGATCAGGTCAAAAGAACTTGTTGCCCTTTGGAGGAAATTCAGGCAGAGTATTCTGCATCTCTTTTGATAGCAGCTATATATGAATTACTTTTCCAGTTTGTGTTCAACTTGCTGCAAGTCATTCTGATAGTCTGAAGCTCAGGGTGAGACAGGTGGTAGGTGAGTGGGCATGAGTCTTCAAGCAAAAGAAAAAACTTAGTACCACCTACATATTAAATTTCTATGTAGTTTCCCTTGTCTATAAAATCCCATAGCCATATATATTTGCTTCAATTTTTTTCCTTTATTACAGCCTCCTTAACCTGCATTTCCTCTTCCCATGGAAGGATGAATTTTTTTCTGCTGCTCACGACTTCTTTCTTACTCCTAGGTGGAGCCTGGCTCTACATGTGCCGTGTTTGGTTTGGGAGGAGTTGGGCTGGCAGTCATTATGGGCTGCAAAATAGCAGGAGCATCCAGGATCATTGGCATCGACATTAACAAGGATAAGTATGCCAAAGCCAAAGAGTTTGGAGCTACTGAGTGCATCAGCCCCCAAGACTCCAAGAAGCCCATCCAGGAGGTTCTGGTTGAGATGACCGATGGTGGTGTGGACTACTCATTTGAGTGCATTGGAAATGTCGGAGTCATGGTGAGTGCTTCACCAACAGGAGCATGTACAGCGAGGGACCAGTTCAGCTAAACAGCAAGATCAGCTGCTTTCTTAGCACAAAACATGTCAGACTAATTAATTTTTTATTTAATAGTAATGATAACTCCTATGACTAAAAAAGGACAATTTACACCCAATCCTAATTATGTAATGAAAGCAGTTGCTACTTCTTGGGTTGAAAATGGCACTTACAAATGTTTTTTCCTTAATCAGATTTTTTTGAGATCCCGAGTTTCTCTGTGCTGATAGTTGAAATTAACAAAACTTATATAAAAATACATTTTGCAATGAACAGTAAAATCTCAGGGATCACTCAGTATTTCCCTAATTTCTCAAGTAATTAATTTCACCTTTAGAAATGCAGGAGTATTACTAAACATAAGGCTAGATTTTCAGGAATTACAGTAGCATTCCAAAGTGTTGGTAATGTGGTCTGTGATTACAGTTTATCCCAAGTCTCAGTGGCTGTTCAGAGTGACTTCTTTGAAGGCTAGATAGGACATGAAAAGTGCAAAGTGAACCTTTAATAGTAAGGGAATCTGAATCAATGGAAAATAAGTACAATGTAATTTTCAGTATATTAATTGTTCCTTAAATGCTGATGTGGTGATTCATTAATTGGGGGAAAGGAAGTGCTACCAGTCCAGGCAGCATAAACCTTAGCAATAAACACTCTGCTTTGTCCTGTCTGTCCATGAAGAGGGCTGCCTTGGAAGCCTGCCACAAAGGCTGGGGAGTCAGTGTTATAGTTGGAGTGGCTGCTGCTGGCCAGGAGATCTCCACACGGCCATTCCAGCTCGTAACTGGGCGCGCATGGAAAGGGACCGCGTTTGGAGGTAACTCTTCCCTATGGGGATAAAATAATTTACTCCAGGCTAAAACTGGGAACCCCTTGGTTTGGCTTGTGCAAGAAATGTACTGTTGACGTGCTATTCACAAATTTTACGTTGGCTTTTAAGATAAAGACTCTTAAAAATGTGTTATTCCTACAGACAGGGTACAGATTAACACAGTGGTATGATATCTAACATACTTTGAAGAGAGAATATCTCTATATACTACTCAGTACTAAAGGAGTGGGACAGGGAGTCTGCTTTATCATCAAGTGAAGGTTTGGTTCAGTTTGGTCCAGTTAAAGGACCTGGTCTTTGGGGAGATGGGAACTCTCATCAGTATGTTTGTGTTGCTTAACCGCTAAGTAAATTGTGGGGTTTACAGCACATGACAGTGTGCTATAAAGACCTTTAAAATAAAAAGGGAACAAGTGCTTGATACATATTTTCTGCTGTCAACTCAAAACCACATTGAGGTGGGGGTTTTTTGGGAATTCAGTAATTGCTGAAATTGATGCAAGTATTCAGATTTTGAATTATTACACTGCTTTGTCCAAGCAATACAAACCTTATTGGGTTGGGTTATAAAGATATGTAGGGGGTCTGACAGATATGCCTCGTGTATACTTTCGTAGGTAAGGGCTGCTGTTAATGTTGAATGCTGGAACAGCTAGTGAAAGATTCTTCATCAACACTTGTGTGTGTTTGGATAATGTGTGCTTTTGCCAGACCTCCGTGGAAGGGACAAACATGACACTTGTCTCTGTTCCTTTTCATATTGATCATACAAGTGCCTGTGTAAGAGCTGTGTTTTTAATTTTCTGAGATGGGTGGAAAAGGGAAAAACAAGGCATGTATTCCTTCTTTCAGGCTGGAAGAGTGTAGACAATGTACCAAAACTGGTGACTGAATACATGTCCAAAAAGATCAAGGTTGATGAATTTGTGACTCACACGCTGCCTTTTGACAAAATTAATGAGGCTTTTGAGCTGATGCATTCAGGAAAAAGGTAATGTTCACAATATTCAAAGGTATACAAGACAGTTCCTGATCAGACATTGTCGAAGTACAGGTTCCCTGCCCACTGTCACGTTTTAAACAGGGAAGCTAAAGGGTGACATATACCACATGCATTGATTCTGATATACACACTTCTCTGAGCTTCCAGGCATGTGCCAAAACACAGACACACAGTAAAAGGCAAGTGACAGTGTACAAGAGAAATGCACACAGGTGTAAAGCTGATAAAGGGCACAGATCAGTCTCAGGCTTTCACCATTGCTAAAACATTCTTCCTTATAGAAAGGAATGTAAAGAGACTGAATATTACATGTTCCAGTAATATTTAGGTTCCTCTGCAGATAAACAAATAGTTATGAGCATTATCTCCAGAAACCAGCATGGTCTTTGTATTAGATTTCAGTCTGTATCTATCTATCTGTTGTATATAACTTTGGAGAAAGTACTAGTTCTGCTTTAGCTCATATGGATTCTATTTTGGATAAATCAGTTGACTGTACTTGTTACAACTGAGAACACTGCATTTTTGCAAACTTCATCTGGCAGGTGATCCCTGACCCAGTTATAAACTTCAGTATCGGTTCAGTGCTTTATCCATACATGAGCATGTCCTAGGAAACTAATAATGAAAGCTACCTAACATTTTCCAAACAGACAAAAGGGAGAATGCCTGTAAATATTACTGCTCCTGATCAATCTTGGCTAGCTACTGAAAGCTGACACCTAGTTTGGAAAAGCATTCATTTGGAGTTTATTTTACTGGAGGAGAGATGAAGAAAAACCCTCAGGATAACAAGCATTATCCAGGATTTTTAGTAAATACTATAGGCATAAGCATGACTTTGCTCTTAGAAAAGAACAAAGTTAAAATATGTCTCAGCAGTGAAAGGGTGGGGAGAAAATTGACTTTGTGGTAATTTTTTTTTTTTTTTTTTAAGCATTCGAACTGTCCTAAAATTTTAGAGCCAAATGTGGACCTTCTAAGTGGCCAGCACCATGCTAACTGCCTTCCTATAATGGAATTTTTGATAGAAGATAGAATCAAGCAACTGCAACTGGGACTAGGAAGACCATGTATTTTAGGGTGAGCATTCTGGGTATTAAATAATAAAAAATTGTTAACCACTGAATAACATTACAGAACCAGTCCTGATTATGGAACTTCTGTTTCTATACTCATTCTTCAAATTCAATAGTGGCTAACTCAATCTACTTAATAAAAGCTTATTTCTAAACCCAGTGTTGGAATTATTTATCATTAAGAGTGACTGTGATTGCTGTGTTTTGTTTCCTCTAGTGATTTTACAGTGCATGTGTGACAGAGGAAGAGTGTTCTGCAGAGTCTACGATGTGGGATTGCTTCACTGCACAAGGCACAGCTAAGCACAGGGGTGAGAAGCAGCATGCATTTGCTGCAGCTGTGCTGAGAGTGGCTAGAACTTGTCAAGTATCTGAGGCTATTCTAGGACTACAGTGAATTGTAGCATCCTGCTCAACCTTTAAGCCAAACGTAGAGCAGAGAGTTTGGTGTCCAGGGGTACCCATATTCACTGGGGTGGGCCAAGTTCTGCCATATTTCTCTTTGGAAGACCTCTTGTTAAGATCATGGCACAAACTCCTCTAGTCACTTGCTCTAGTAGTGTCCTCCAAGGCTTCAGGACAGTTGTCCCATTTCCTTAATTTACTGGTAAATAAAAAAAATTTCGCAGCCAACACTGCAAAAACAAACAGCGTGGGATTTTCACCTCTAGTCAGAGATCTGATCATGCCATTGAAACAGGAAATACTACTGTTAGAGCAGGTCTGCTCTTAAGGGCTGCAAGGGAAGAGGAAAGAGCATTGTGTGATGATGGCTTCAGGATTTTGGGGGATTTTTTGGTTGGAGGGGGAGGGATTAAGTCTCAGTTTTGAAGTTGCAGGTTTTCTTAACTCTAGGTGAAGTGATGTGACTTGATAAGGTTCTTTTTGTATTGAAGCCTGGAATCAGTGCCTCACATCCAGAAAAATACAGAGAAATAGCAGAAAACAGACTGCAAAGCAGAGGCAGAAAGCCCAGCCAGTTAAAAAAAAAAAAGTTAGATACATAGAAACTCAGCGTTTTTCAGTGAACCAAGGACACTGATTAACTGAGAAGTTTCATGTTTTAAAGAACCCTGGTCAAAACAACTTCTAATGGAGAACACTGAATGCAAACAGTAATCTTATTAGAAGAAATTCCCTTTCACCATCAACAATTACTCCAAGTCACTGCTATACAACTGGGACAATTACACATCTTTTCTGTCTCTCATTAAAAAATATCCCCTAGAGCATTCTGAAAATAGTTGAGGTACTGCATTTCTACTTCATTTCAGACAGTAAAGAATGAATGTGAATGTCGTAAGAATTTTATTTTGAGCATCAGGAGGAAATAAAAATGTATTTGTACTAAGAAAGTGAGCCCTTTAGCCCAGCAATGAGGTGATTCTCTTGTAGCTCCAGGAAGGCTGGCTGAACATCAGAAAATCCAGTAGAAAACTTGCTGTGAGTACTCCATAGTTACAAGCTGGTATTGATACAATACTACCTAATCTGGCAAACCACGCCCCAGCTGGATATAACAGATTTAAAATACACTGGAACAGCTGTTCCTCTATGCTGCACAGTCTATATCAAGACCACACAATCTTGATTGCACTACATTATTACTTCAGAGAATCTGCAGAGTGTTTGTGGGAAGCCAGTCTGTAAGAAATGTAGTGATACCAGAGCACTGGGGTTAAAGACCTGCAGCTTCTTCCTAGCCTGAGGAGTTATGTCCCAGCCATTACTTCATCCTGCAAAGCTTCTGATTGAATGGAGCATGTTTGAAATAGGGTTTTTTTGAAGTTGTTCAGCAAAGGGACTCAAACCCAAGAGCTTCTACCCCATTTTTGTTGATCACGGTACTACTGTATTGAATGGCTGAATTGAATCTTAACATTCTCATCCTGAGAATGTTAAGAACTTCAGTGGACAAAAATGTTCCACCAAATCACTGTGCATGAAATGTGCATATACTCTGCTGGCTGTCATGTAAAACATGCAGGCTGCCCACTCTCCTCCTGCTGTTAATCTTATTCAACATGATCTACCAAACCACCTCTCCTTAAATATTCGAGTCAAGTTGCAGAAACAGCATTAAGAATTTCCACACTGACTTACACAACAGTAAAAAGGAAATATATTAAGAGATTGATTTGGAAGTAATTGCAGAATTGTGGTTTTGGTACAAGTGTACACAATTGCAAAAAATGTCATTAAAAAGTAGATTTAGGTTGGGATCTTTTATTTAAGTGGATAGCAACTTATGTAAGAATCAAAATACTTAATTTCCACAATCCAGTCAGCACAAGTCTAGTATGTTATGTTCAAGCAAAGACACACCTAGATAGGTGAAAAAATAGCTTTTCTCAATACTTTTATTTAGTAAGTTTTGTTCTCAAGGCTGATGTGCCCTCTCATGTTGAAAGATCTGGCATTGATGCTAACTAAACTTTCCACTCATTTAAAAATACTGCTGTAGTGTGAACTCGCTATAATGAGTATGAAATCACAGTTACCATGCTGTGATTACAATTTATAGGCAGAAATGCATAGCACCATAGATTACCTGCATTAAAAATGTGCTAAATCTGGTTGTAATAGTGCAATAACAAAGAGGTATCCAAGTGGCACCTGTGTGGGTTTAAGGGTGAGTTTCAACTGGGTGCATGCATACCAGTGGGGCTGCACTACTGCAAGCAAACCTGGACATAATTGAAAATTCTATGTCTGGGTTTGGATTACAAGACAAAAAAAAAAAAAAGTTATTTCTGTTAAAAGCAGCTGCAACTTTTATTTTGTAGACCAAAAATGAAGACCCCCTCCCCCCGCATCATACACACACATAGAAAAGGCAAGACCATTGTAACCATTCAAGTGAAGGATATGGTGGGCAAACCTCCAGGACAGGCATCTCCTCATTCCGCACAGGTATCCCCACTCAACTACTACAGTCTGTTTTGTTAAAAATCTCTACACACACACGCATACGCTCGCACACGCGCTCTCTGTGCATCGTTTCAGGTCACTTTACTGCATAATTAAAACAAGAATAAAGGTCATGAAAACACTGCAGTGATACAGCAACAGAGGTCTGAGGCACTCAGGGCAGAGAAGACATTTTCTGGCAAATTTGGGAGCAGATGAGTCCAGTTCTGTGAAGCGCTAACCCCTTTCCCCCACCTAAATTCTGCAGTGCCAAGGGGAGCCAAGGGTATGCAGCACTTCATGTTCTTGGATCTGTGGCAACAAATTCACCAGACATTTTGTAAGAGGTGTATTTTATGCCCATGATTGTATGATTTAATGTCTGTGTTGGTTTAAGTATTTCTTGTGTTACAGTGGTGTAAGATGAAGTCTACAATATGGTCTGAAAATTTTTCATTACAACTCAGAAGAAAAATTCCCTTAGCAGAGACACCAAAGATGATGGAAGGGCAATGGGCATGGAAAAAGAAAGGGTAGAGAGAGGAGAGGCTTAATCAATCCACACTCCTTAACATAACCATTTCCAGCTCACCATGACCCAGTAACAAAATATAAAGGGGTAGATATACCAACGCTGCCCACTCTATACCCTGTCTGAGGAAAAAAAAATCAGTTTTCATAGCTGCCCCCCTAAGACTTTCCAAAAGCCTGAAACTCACTCAACCAAGGAGAAGAAAATGACCCGTTTAAAAATTACCAAAAGAAAATGAATACAGTGTTGAACATGTTTCATTTTCACACACTCAGACTTGTTTTGAGATACTTCACTGTAAGTCTTGCAAATCCAATCCCCCACAGCTACTGTGGATGTACTTTTAAAAAATGCTCCACAGTTAACACATGTAGGGATCCCATGAATCATGGGATCTTTTTGGTTCTTGTTTCATTTCTTTACCTAGGCAAGTCTGATACATCAGCTTCACTAAGCTTTTGGTGCAGGAGGCTGCCTGCAAGTAATGCTTTGCCGAAAAGCTTATTCCAGGGAGCTGCATATAAGACAGACTTTGTTAACTTCCCATCCTATCAAATCTCTAGCAAGAGAAACAAGTCCTGCCATTAACACAGTGTGCCACCCCCAGTGGCAATCACCACAGAAACCACCAGCAGAGAGATGGGGGCAGAATTAAAGGTAGCCCGGCTCTTGTACATGTGTGTCTTTCTCCCTTCTGCCCCCTTCTCAACTGGTAAACAAACAAGGCCCAGAATAGTATCTGCAGAAGCAAGAGCAAGTCTTTGGAATAAGAAATGCTTAAAATCTCAGGTGCCACTCACAAACCAAGAGTGACAGGGCACACTGAAATGGTGAAAAAAACCTGGATCCCAAAATATCGAGTCCCGGTGGGAAAGCTTACCCACGCTTTTCTAGCTAATATCATGGCAGCAACAGAAGCAATTGTGTGTCTAATTGGAAGAAAGGTGCTAAAGAGATAATTGAAGAAAAAAGGAAAGTACAGTGTGAGTGTTGTAGGCAGGAGGAAAGCAGGAAATTCTTTTAATTCTCTGCTTTTGCCGACATTGAGTCAAGTTCCTTGAGATATTCCTCTTATCTACAATCACTGAGAACAAAATAAATGGTGAAATCTTTCTATTCTGTACTCAAAAAAAAATGCATAGTACAGGGGCAAAAAATATATCTATATTTCTGGTTCTGCTGCACCTGCTCAGTGTGGGCTATCACTGGGTCATGAAGTGGGGGCGAATGCTGTCCAGGCGGCGGGTCAGGATCTCGCAGCCCGTGTCCGTGACCAGCAGCGTGTGTTCAAACTGCGCCGAGCGCTTCCCGTCCCTCGTCACCGCAGTCCAGCCATCGGGCCAGGTCTCGTCCTGCCAGCCACCTGAGAACAGAAAGCAGCACCTCTTGCCAGCTTTTAAATAAAAGGTATCAGTCCCCCAAAGAGAAACGAAAAAAATATCAGCTCTACAGGGTAGAACCAGCATCCTGTTCCATCACTACTTAAGAACAAACAAGAGTAACCATTTTACTCTACTGCTAAATTGCTCACCTTCACAGATCATTGGCTCAATTGTAAATACATGACCTGGCTTCATGACTCCAACAGCCTTGTTTTCTGCAATAGAATAAACACTCAAGTTAGGAAAAAGAATACCATCTCAGTAAATGAACGAATCCCTGTCCTAACAGAATACAACAGAAACACAGTAAAGTCGGAAAAGCCCTTCCAAGATGATCGGTTCACTTCTCCGTTTTTACGTATACATGAAGACTTCCCTGAGTTCTTTCCTTCTCCCCATCCACAAACACTAATTAATTAATTACAGCTTAAAATTAATTGCTGTCTTTCTCTCCAACAACTGCAATTGCAACTCTAGTTCTATAAAAACACTGAACAAATAAAATACAGGGATTTCTGCACACTTCTATAATGGAAAATCATAACTGAAAAACAACAGAAGAAGCATCAAAGATATTCAGAGAAGGCTTGGAATCTCCTTATTTGTTTGCATGGAGCCATTCGCTTCAATAAATGTGACAGAGGTTAAGTAATCCCATGATTTAATTTATGAAAGACACACTGCCCCCTAATTACCCTGGATAATGGGGTCATAGTAGTGTCAGAGTTATAATGCTGTGTTCATCAGCTAACATAAAATAACAGAGCATTTCGAGGCACCCAGGACAGTAACACAAGAATTTTTTGATGTTAAATGCACCAAAAATACTTATGTGGAGGCACATGAACTGATGGACAGCATGACTCCAGGAGTGCAGTTTGACTGGAGAAAGGCTTCAGCCCATTTCCTCTGCCCTGTTTCACCTGGAAGGACAGCACAGCTCAGATGTAACTGGGCCTGAGAGCTGGAACAAACTCCAGAACTGCACAGGAACCATTAGCTGCCAGCTACTCTCGTGCTGTGGACAATCTGCATTAATTTTACATCCCCCCATCTAACCTTAATGGTGTAAATTTATTACACTGCCTAAATCACCTAGAGGCTTTAAAAATCTCAGATATCAAGCTGCCACAACAGCAACAGAACATTTTTCTTAGAAAATGAGCTTTTTGCTTTTCAAACGCCTTTCATAGTAGGCTGCAAATAAGCAGCAGCATTCCTTTCCTCCAAAAGCTTTAAGTCCCTCAGATTTTTCCACTTTGCTTTTGCTGTGATTCTGTATTTGAAAATACCAGAAAAAATATCCAGCATCTTTCTTTATGGGAACAGACATATTTGCTCAATAAATAAAAAGTTCAAAGTTTCAAATAATCAGGAAAGATAGAAATTTCCTTTGTCTTGGATTGGATTTTAATGGATTTTAAAAGCTCTCAAAAGAATCCATATTGTCTTCATTTTACACAACAAAAAGTACATACCAGAAATTGATACCCTTTTACCCTGTAATTAACAGATTTTCTCTGTTGACAGAAAAAATAACTTAGGGAAATTATGACATGGAAAGTCAGGAATTGCTAGACAATATTCTATAACCATTACGTGTTAAAGCTCATTAGGAGATGGGAAGATGGAGGCACCTGTCAGGTGTGAGGAAGTAAGTGTCCTATTATCAGGGCAGCTTTACAGCAGAAGTGAGTGTGAACTGCTCATCACTGCTTCATGATGTTTACTCTGCCCTTAGTTGTCCACTGGCACTTAACCTTCCGTCCTTTGCCTCTTGTGGATGTTGTTTCTTAGTCTTCCTGGAAAAATTGTTATGGGGCCATGGACATTCCAAAAACTACCACTACTGGGGGAATGTTCATTCCTCCTCTGCCACACACAAGGATGAAATTTCCAGAAATACCAAATCACAACACACAAATGAAGAAAAGTGAAAGAAACAGGATCCAGATTCAGGTACAACACCCATCCATCTATTCAAAGAGCTTTTTATTTGCATCTGTAAAAGGCAGTAAGGTTTGCCTTAGAACTTCTAAGGAGAGAAACATTTGGCAGTTCATGTCAGACAAGAACGTCCAAGGGAATTCAGCTAGGAATTCAAGAAAAAACTTTGAGCACTTACCCAGTACTGATGAGACTTAACAATAACCATTAGTGCAGGCAGATAATGCAAACATAGGTTCATGATGTACGATACAGTCCAGAGACAAAAAAAATAATTTCTCAAGTGCCAAAATGCCAACTTGATAGCTCAAGTAAATTGGGTGCATTCACTGCCAATCACTTGTCTACAGGACAGCACAAAAGGAACAAATACTCACTGGCATAATGGGGCACATTAGGAGCTGTATGGAAAAGTTTATGGATTCCATGCCCACAGTAGCTCCGAACCACTGAAAATCCATTTGCTTGAGCGTGTTTCTGAATTATGTTCCCCAGTTCTCTGTACCGAACACCAGGTTTTACTGCAAAGTTAGAGATACAGAAGGAAATTCAGAGAGCTTTCTTTCAACACAACTAACCATCAAACACCATCTCTGTAGCACTCATGACCTGTGTCCATCTGTTCCAATATGCAGCTTCCTATGATCACTTAATCCACTGAGTATGTATGTGTATGCAATAACATGAGAGAGGGAGGAAACTATATTAAAAAAAAAACAAAAACCAAGAGAGACAGAAGAAAACACCTTTTTCACAAGAATACTACTTCCTTCCTTTCAGGGATGCAAGTACTCACATTAAAATGATGTCAAAATATGAAATAAAAGGACTTTCAAAGTACTTGGTGAACTCTCACACCCTGAGCTGCAGTGCTTCTTGCAATGAATGTATGAACGATATTTTAGTATACAATTATCCCTCCATTATGTGAAAAATGCACATAAAGGACCAATATTTAGAAAAATAAATAAAGGGGAAATGGTTATCTCTGCTCTTAGATGAGATTCTCACTGACAACGCTACAGCAAATAAGAATGTTCATATTCAGGTTTAACTTTTTTGACAATGTTTTTAGGAAGCCTTACAAGTTAAAGAGTTTGAAACACATGAAAATGGTGTGAGAAATTCACTTTGAGCATTTGCACAAGGGAGTAACAATACCATAAAAACAACAATGTTTCATCATTCAGCTAATGAAGATTCATCCCAAAAGCAACCTTGAGGCCCTTAAAACAAAATATCAAATTTTCCCATGACTATTCCCAACTCCCTGAATATATGCTGTTCCTTCAGGAGGCAGATGTGTGGTTGTGTGGAACCATCTTAGGCAGAGGTCACGTAAAGCTAAACCTTGTTGTGAAGCAACAATTTAGTTCAATTCTCTGCTAATGTAAGTGACTACAGCTGAAACCCCTAAGCTGAATTTACAGAAAGTAACAAGAAACTTTTATTACTGGAATATACATGCTTCTTCAAAAATTAAAAAAGGACATGATGGGGAAGAGATTAATCTGTTGCATTTGTGCTAAATAGCTGTGAAGTATGGGCCTGACAACACATGCAACTCATTTTAACGGAGCAAGGAACCCTCTGTTTCTCTCTCATACAGCTCTCCCAGCTAGAGCTCTGCTGGTTGAACACCAAGACATTAAGATGATTTAAATCCCCTGTGATCCCTTTTAACAGCTGAGACACTTGCTGTCAGAATTCCTACTCACATGCAGTATCTAAAGTACAGGACCAAAGATACACACTGTTCTGGTTTAGCTCTGAAAAAATGAAGTGGTCACTTCAGAACAGTGATCCCACATAATCTCTATTCTTTACAGCTCAACCTGGCAGTATTTTCTTGATCACACAAGGGATACACAAGACATCAATCCTATGGATTTTTGTATTTTCAGCTGGACTAGCTATCTCCAAATTATTAACCCAAATTATATTAATTTTGATTTCTTTCATTAACATTTACTTTTGATTAAATGCAAGTTTAAAGCCTTACTATAGCACCTTAAACTTCAGTCTTTAGAGGCCATGAAGTGATTAAATTGTAATGGAGATTTTAAGAAGTTGCAGGGTATAAAAGATAGAGATGGCACAAGTATTTCCAGGGACTTGAGAAATTCTTCTTTCATTTTCTGAAGTTGAACATAACATTCTGCAGCCACCTTTCTATCTCATTCTATGTCTCAATGTAGCTGCCCTGACTGTTAACTAAGCAAGATAATTAAAGTTCTGCTTGTACTGGAGGACATGGATCTGTCTTCTCTGGCACACTCCCACAGAAAATCATGAGCTCATAACTAGCTTTATGAAATAAACATCAGGTTTGGCAGGGCTACCAAGGGATATGTTAAGGTGTTCACACAGTGTTTTACCTTACCAGTTCACTGTGCAACACCTTAAAAAAGTAGGATTCTTCAAAACATACTTTGCTTGTTACATTCTCTATGTTACACAGATCAAGGATGTCTTACTCATCAGTGGTCCAAAAAAGGCTGTTTCCATGTTAGTATCATCAGCAGATCAGCTCAGCATCAAATACATTTTCCTCATCAGCCAACATTAAAAAAGAAGTTGCAGCCACCACTCAGAGAGCTGTGCCATTTGAAGGATCACTGCATGACACCCGTTGTGTAATATCCTTCAAATGGCACAGCTGGTGACAACACACCAGTGCTTCTGTGTGCTGCACCAGAAGTCACTCTGAGCAGTGGCAGTATGAGCAGCATGTTTCAGAACCAAAACCTTCATGCTTCAGGCATGTTTTACCTGCATCAATGGCTTGCATTAGGCACTCATAAGTTGTTTGGACAAGCCTCCTGGCACCCTCATCCACGTCGCCGACATAAAATGTCTCGTTCAGATCTCCGTGGTAGCCATTGCGATAGACAGTGATATCCACTGCAAACAACAGCAGACATGGGAAATTAGCACTCTGTTCCTCACCTCCTGCCTCTTACTTTGTGAAAGGACCAACATGTAAAAATGGGGGGGATTCTAACTGTGAAGTGATTACTTCACAAGAATTCCGTATGAAAACTCTTCCAGCAGAATCAATTCTTTCGTGCTTATCCTGTAGATTCTATATAATAATTTATAAGTTAGTGTTTCACCAGTGAGCAGTTTGATTTAATGAAATAAAAGGGGGAGGAAAAAAAATCCCCCAACAATGCAACCCAGACACGGCAAGCTAGCACTGTTTTTTTAGGTAAATATAAAAACAGCAAAGAGAAGCTCTTTGCTCCATGGTGATTTACCTGGCTAAAGTACTTTCTTAGAATTAATTCTAGCACTAATAGGGGGAAACTAAATTTTCAAAGGTATGTAATCATGGTTTTACATACCAAGTTGTCTTGCTGTGGCAAACTGGGAACTTTTGTTTCTAAGTCTTTGTCAGTCAGGTGATAGGTCTAATAGCTGCTAGATCACCAAACCCACTAGAAGAGTTATTGCTGTGCTATTCATGAAGAAACCCACACCCAAATCCTCTCACAGGTAAACAGTCATGAAGGAAACTAGTAAACAATAATACTTTAGGAATATCATACATGAGCTGCTGAAAGAGACCAATACAATCTTGATAGGAAGATGTGGGAAAACACCCTTTGGTGTCAACAACTAGACATCACTTGCTAGTACCTTCTGCATGATATGTCCCTGTGATTCAAAAAACCTGTTTTGGACTTTGGCATGGCTTCCAGGCTAAAAGTTTCAAATAAAGGAAAATACGGACGCTTCCTTTTAATTGTTCATTGGGCACATTCCCTCCAAGTTATCTTTTCCTTCCCTTGTAACCTGTTTTGGTCCTCCTTTTCAAGAGGCTTTTGAGCCACTGCCTTACAGAAAGGAAGCCCAGTTCTTTCTCATCACAACAAAGCAGAAGGCTCCAAGCTTGATCAAGTGCAGGAATATGGACAAAGATAAGACTAAAACCTCTTGAAGGCCTTCTCTAGGGCTGAGGTACAGCCTTGGCATGCAAATAGCAGAGAGGTAAGGCACCGTGTAGGTGAAGCCAGCCACGTTGATTCGAAGGCTGGAGCATTGCTTCAATTAGAAAAAGCTGAAAGAATTCAGATTGTTCAGCATGGAAAATAAAAGGCTTTAGGGTGACTTAATTGTGGCTTTCCAGCACCTGAAGGGAGCCAAGAAGAAAAACAGAGAGGAACTTTTACAAGAGCATGTAGGGACAGGACAAGGAGGAATGGATTCAAACTGAAAGAGAGTAGGTTTAGATAAGATACTAAACAAAAATTCTTTATGGTCAGAGTAGTGAGGCATTGGAACAGGTCGCTCAGAGAAAGCGTGGATACCCCAACCCTGGAAATGTTCAAGGCCAGGCAGGATGGGGCTTTGAGCAGCCTGGTTTATATTGAAAGTGTCCCTGCCCACAAGCACAAGGGTTGAAGCCAAATGATGTTTAAGGTCCCGTTCAACCCAAACCATGATTCTATGCTGGACTCCAGCAATGCCGGAATAGCTGGCAATAATAAAGAGCTGTGCAAAGGAATCGTCTTTTAAATTAAAATAATATAAAGGAGCTTTGGTATACATTGTTACATGTACCCTACAAGCACAGAGCTTTCAACCAGACCACACCTTACCTAGACAGGGGCAGCAATCATGAGACTTGTTCTGAAAAGGCTGGTACCCACAGCACTGAAGTGTAGACTTAGTAGCTATTATTACAGCTAGTATGTATCAAATTTCTGATAATCTAAAAAGATTACAACCTGCTCCTAGAGGCAGGTCAAACCTTAGCACATGCTGTATGTTTATTTACAGGTAAGAGAAAAACAAACCAATTAAATAAACAAAGGTTCAAACATTTGTACAAAAAAAGCACCATTAATTTTGCTGCCAAACCAAGAAGAAATGGAAGTTAAAACAAAATATGGTTAAATAATTTATAAAAGTATCTCTCAGCACTCAAGAAGGCTTAAGTACCTTGAGTACCAAGAACAAAAAGCAGCTGGTATTGCTAGGCTGTGAGACACTCAAAAAAAGATAACTTGCACCTAGGCCTCCACACTAGGACTCCTTACAGTCATCATAATCACCATGAGCATGGCAAAATTGTAAGACTCTAGAGCCATCTAAGCAACAATTCACATGCAACTAATCCAGTTGAATAATTCAATAAACATTTTATTCACAACATATATACAGTCTGGAACAACTGGAATCCAGCCCACAACTGGAATACTCAGGCACGATACTAATGCACAGATCAGGGCAGAAGAATTATAAAGTTCTTAAAGTGGACTGAACTTTTGAAATTATTTTATTAAATAAATTCATTAATTTAAGTATGTAAAGAGCTGAGGTAAATGAGAACAATATAACTGGTAAATAAGAACAAAAGCCTCTTTTAAGAAGCTATTCAAATGATGTTGCCTGCTTCTGAAACCTCACCTTACAGCATGGTTTAAATGCACAGAAGGTAGAATTGTTGAAGGTTAGTTTTCACAGCACTTACCATTAACAATGTCTCCCTCCTGCAATGGCCTCCTGTCAGGAATTCCATGACAGATCACTTCATTCACTGACGTACAACACGACTTGGGGAAATTATAATAATTCAAAGGGGAAGGATAACAATTCCTTGCAATACAAGCCTAAATAGAGATGATACAATTTACACCAGTAAGTTTTCTACAAAGAAAAAACACAGAAGAAAACATATGTGCAACAGCTTTACAGTAAGAATGACAGGCTGAAAAGCAGTGACTCTTGAAAACAAGGTTCTTCAAGCATTCTTGGCAGTGTTTTCATTCTGCCTTGCATTTCTTACCAGGAAGAAATTAAAGCTACTTTCATTTTGTTTCTACTAATTTTCATGCTTGACTGCAAACGCTGAAATATTCAGGTTTGAAACAATGCATGGCAATATTTCTTCAGTTTTTAAAAGTCATTTTCAATTACCGCTTTTAAGTGCCCAGTCCAAGATTTCTGCAAGACACACAAGCTAAACAAAACAATATTTAGCACTACTCTTCCCCCCAGTTTTAAAACCTTAAGCTGCTTCCCTTGCACTGTAATAACCTTTTTGTATTTTTGCAAAACTGACACATTTCATATATACTTGCACATAGATACATACACATACTTTGTGACATACTGAGCAAAGTACTGAAAAAAAATACTGTGATAACATTTTTTTTTAATTAAAGAAAAAATCCTGTTTTTAAAACTGCAAAATATCAATTTAGGGATATTGGTCAGTATCAACAACGTGCTAAAGTTTCCATAAACTGCTGAGGAGGGCTAACTCCATGTTAACTACTAGCTGTTCATATTAGACATTATGCCTAAGAAAGTAGTTTGGTGTTTAATGCAGTTCAACAGAAATCTCCAGCCTAATGGAAGCAGACAATCTTGGCTCAACAGCTGCAGATGCAGATAAAAAGAAAGCTCTCTAACAAACTTAACTATACCAAAACTGTTTCCCACAATCACAGTAGACTCAAGTACCAGATTACATGATTCATAGAGAAGACAGCAAATAAAAAAATTACACAATTCAAATATCTATGTAAAGTTAAGGCAGGAAGATTCTTGAGCATGTTTTTTAAACACTGCACTGGACTGTGGCTTTATTTTGTCAGACTGCATCAAACATCTTATTGCAGTTCTCTCTGAGGCACCTCAGTTCTGATTCCCAATCATAAATAATTTAACCTTCTCCTTTATAAGTCTTAACCAACCACAGAAAGTACAGGGAAACCATGGCCTACAGATGATGTTCTTTATATAATGGTATCCATGGAGCAAAAAGGGTTTAGAAGAAAGAAAATAATATGATGTTAACTGAGAAAGCAAGTAAAGAAACTTAGAAGAAATCTGAAGCCAGAAATATGAAAGCAGTTGATACAGAGAGAGGCCCAGGAGTTTCTAAATCACTTTGAACTTACCATTGCACTGTAGCACACTTCTCCCATCTGCACCACCCACCAGCTTCCAGTTGGGAAACAGTTTGAAATAAAGAAGTGGAATTGATGCAACAAAAAACTCCACACAATAATAATTTAACGCTTATAAACACCAGACGAACAATAAACTAATCTTACTAAATGGACAGCATGATCAATTTCTTCAGTGGTTACTCCTGGTTTCACCATCATGGCAGCAACATCCAAGACTTCTCTAGCAAGCTGCAAATGAAACCATTTAAAATTTAAAACAGATTTAAAATTGATCTATTGGCTTAATTTAAGCTGATTTAAAATAGGCCAGGACTACTTTCTACAAGATTTGTAACCCATTTTTGACAGCTACACTGAGATCACCAGGAAAGCAGTGTGGAGTTGGGCTCTAGAAAGACTGAGATGTCTCCAGGTGATGTGCTCAGCCACCTCTGTGAGAGCTGAACAATACCCCAATTAAGGTTTGGACCACATTTTCCTTGAATGCCATAATCTTAAATCAGACTGCCTAAATACATTTCAAAGTTTGACTTTATGCACAAGGAAGTGATTCCAATTGAACAGCTCTTTTTCAAACATTATTAGGGATAGGGCTTTTTTTTTTTTGCTTTTTAGTTTTTACTTAGTACCAATTCCAGGAGAGGAAAAAGTTCTCATTTATGCACTATAAAACATATTCTTAACAGCAACAGTGTGTCAGGCACAGACAAATGCAGGAAAGAGATAGAAGTCATCCTTCTGCTTGCAAAATACTTTACTGGGAACTGGGGTCACAAGAAGAGAAAAAGCCAGAAAATATCAAGCTTCCCAAACTATTTTTCAGTGCTCTTAAGTGGTTTGAAAATTTGTACTCTCAAATGTGCTGTGACAAAGTGGTAAAATCATTATAGATTTTTAAAGAATATAAAGGCACCTTGTGTAAGAAAAATCAAAACCCCCTTACTCTGCACACTACTCGCATCCCTTCTATATCCTCAGATGACAGTATTTTTATTTGAGAGGTTCCTTTTAAAGCTTGTTCTGACTCAGACATTCCTGAAAAGAAAAAAAGGAAGATTTTAAAAAAGGAAAAAACCCCATGTTATATAGGGTGATGATTGGTATCCAACCCACGAACTTCCTTATCTTACCAAGAGCAATAGAAGGAGACCTTCTCACCATAGCCTAAAGTAAGAAACCCATTAAGCCATAGTATTATCATCATTATTCAGATTAGTTGGAATTCATAGGCCTTCCACAATACCATAATGCCCCATGTGCTCAGGAAGCCCAGTCACTTTCTGAATAAAACCATCATGTCCAGTTAGTCTAAACACAACTTTAAATATCAGTTTTACAAGGAAGTTATTTTATTCATAGAAAAGCATTTTTCAGCAGCTCTTGGAAAATAATTAGTGACAATTCTAAACAGTCATAAAGGGTTACATGAGCTTGGGAATATATCTGGTTATAATACTGCAATAATCAGCTGACAAAAACATGTAAATTCTCCCTATCAAATTCTGTGCAATGTCAGCTTTTAGATGAGCGACCCCCTAAAATCCAGTATTTTGTTTTGGTTTAATATTTACATTCTTTAAAAAATAACTATGGAATATCTTAAGATTTAAAAAATAATGCTAACAGACTTTACAGCAGCCTTTTAGGGAAATGCAAAGCTCCAATGCTATATTAATAGTATGAAAAAGGGGAAAATACCAAAACAATCCAATAAGCGAGTAATTCTGAATGCATTCCCTCTCTCTCCAACAACAGCTGGAACTCATGCACCAGTTTTCTTTTGGGGGATGTACACTGCAAGGTTTTCTTGGGTTTGTTACAAAATAATACATTTTCAACTGACTGATGCCATAGTGAATGCTCTAGCAGAATTCATCCGTGACAGTCAACTGATTGTTATCAGCTGTTTGTTATCAAATTAACAACAGGACTAGAACTTTTATGTCTGAGATAAAAAATACCAAAACCAGATTAACTAACTCTTAATTTCCTGTACACCTTTGAAAGACAACCCATTGCAAACTTTGGACTTCCAAAAAATACTTGCAACCATGATTTTTTTAAAAATCATTGAGTTACTGTGGGGAAGAAGTAAAGTGAGAACAGATAAAAGAGGTTTCCTTCTCCAGTATCTCCTTGATGCTTTAAAGGCTATTTCAATGAAAAGGAAAATAGAGAGAAACATAACACTCATAATTGTGATTTGTTTCATGTTACCTAGTGGGTGATCAGCATAATCCGGTCTCTGAATATAACTTGGCACAGGTCTTGTTGGCGTCTAAATAAATCACAGGCAAAGCTGGTTAGGTTGCAAGAACACTTATTATGGTCACAAAAGCAGAGTCAGACAGCAAAATTAAATACTATATGAAGTATTTCATGTGAAATATGGCTAAGTCCATTTAGAAAAAGTTGCAAGGTGTGTAAACACTCGAAAAGTTCCCAGTTTCATTCCCAAACATTCTGCTGTTACTCTCTATTGCTATCATATAATACAACTTTTAACAGCCAACTGCACAGCTTTGTAAAAAATCAAATTTTTACTGTCAAGCGAATCAAGCTGGTTTTATAATGTATTATGCCTTATTGCAGTGGTTTTTTTCTGCTGCTTTCCAGACTGCAAGTGTACTGGTTCCAAATATATCCCTCTTCTCTTCAGCAAGATCGCTACTTCTTATCATCACTTTAGTCAAAATCTCTAATTTCATTTGCATCAGTCCCACAGCAGCCACAAGACAAAAAAGCCAATGTTCAGAGATAGCACAACTAAATTACTTAGTCAGTGAAATATCCCAAACACCTTTTTCTCCAACAACACTACCAAACACACATGGGATCTCCTAATCTGTTCTCTAACGAGCCTGCAACAGATGGAGAAGACTAGAGAGAGGATGCCACTGTGGCAGCTTTTCTAGCACAGGCCAATTAGAAAAGACAAATGTAAAGAAAATGCCATTACTGCTGTCAAAAAAACTTCTGTTTACTCCATGTATAAATTTGTACCAATTTAAAAATACAGTTATATCTGTATATATATACACACACACACATAGTTATATGTCATCATCTTCTAAACCTACCTTTCACAACCAAAGATCTTACTGACCTCTGTTGTTTTTTTCACCATTCCAGTGCTGGAGATTACTGTAACCTCTGTTCTTTCAGCTGTTCACCAGTTCACTTACCAGATTATGCTAAACCACTTACATAATATAACATAAAACCATTTATTTAAATTCTAAATTAATTCACCTGAGCTTTTCAGAAACAGACTGCTCCATAACTGGTGAGGACAACAAACAGAAAGGAGACATCATCTGAACTAGCAGTAGCTTTATTGTAGAATAAATGTCACAGTGTACATCCAAAAGGCATGAGTTACTGATGCTCACAGGCACTCCCTTCATTCTAAATATACCAGGAGGCAGAACAAGTTAAACTAAAATGAGCCACGATAAGGACAGCCATGCATGTCCTTGCCATTGGGTTCAGATCAAGAAGCTCTCCTCTCTCAGCTAAAATGTGGGAGGTCATCAGGTCAGGAATGGTCCATTAGTTGCTACAGAATGTAGCAGGGCTGGAGTAGAGTGGCACTCCTTGCTTACCAGTGGATAGTGTGGCCTGAGTTTCCCCGTGTATCGATAACCAGACCAGGGATTTGTGTTAATGTCACCTTCCAGGCTCCACGAGGAAACTTCACGCTTAGCTTTTTCATCCTCTGAAAAGACAAGAAAAAGGGGGGAAAAAAGCTGCAGTAGCAAAATCTGTCCTACTAAAAATGAGAACTGTGGAGTCTACAAAGTGACTTAGAAGTATGTAAGTCCAGACCTGACTCTGCCTGGCATTTTAGATACTGATATATGAAAGCGTAAGTAGCAGTTATCATTTTGTATTGTCCACTCCAAATTCACATTCTTTCTGCCCTATTCAATAGCAAACTGGGGAATGTCAGGACTGAATGCACAAAGGAAGTGTAGCAATTAAGTTGTTCTTCATTTGTAGTTTTACAACGCAGTGCTTGTTTTCACTCCCAGGAAACAAGCCTCTTTCTACAGAGGCACTCACTACCCTCAATTAACACCCTTGCACTGCAGATGAACATTCCTTCCTTGTGATCTCCCTTGGCACCCAGTGACCGAAATGACCTGAGGTGGGAGGGAGGCCATCCAAAGGTGGGAAGGAGGCCATCTAACTGTCAGGCTCAACTCATGGAGGCCGCTGCCCCTCCAGAGCTGATGGAGAGTGCAGGTCCCGCCACTTCTGCAGTTCAGGACAAGCAGCGCTCACACCTTAGAAGACGGTCCCAAACTGCTGGAGCTTCCCAGCTTTCTGAACCTAGTGAAATTCATGTCTGACGTGGTCCATTGACTGACTTAATTCACAAATAACACATTCCTGTGAGGGCAAATTGAAGGTGTGAAACAAGTAGATGCTGAGCAATATCAAAAGGAGAAGTATTTACTCAGAAAGAGAAGGCAAGGGTTAAGAAAGAGCATGGTATCATAAGTCTTTAACTCATAACTGGATAACTTGTTTGTTTTCTCTTTTTATAACTCAGAAGGATGAAGAGGTAGCAAAAGGTCTGTCATTGCAAGCCCTACCATCAATTCCTCAGAGCCTCTGTGGCAGACATCTGAGCCATCTGCCCAAATGACATTCAGTTCAGATGAAACTGAGAAATAACAATTTACAAGCCCAAAGCTTTCCATATTCACACAAAATAACAGGATACTGAACGCAAGTGTGAACTATTAGATCCCTACACTGGGAAGGCAGAAAGGAGGAAAGCATTTATAATTGTCTGTACTACTCCAACCTATTTACCATTCAACATTTATCATGGAAAAAGAAGCTTTATTGGGTTTTAGGAAAGGAGGTAAATTATTTGAAGATGTGTTTCTGCCATATCACTTTTTAATCCTACCTCCCTTTCTACTAGGGCCTAATGAAGATAAGCAGGGTGGCAGGGAAGAGGCAAGGACTGAGGTCTGCCCTCTCCTCTTTGGTTTTAAACTCATGAGTTATTTTCACTACTCAGATAAAGCAGAATCTACCAGTCTCGTAGTATTTCTGTGCCAGAGTTACCAGCTGTCCCTAAGGCACACAGATACTCTTACTGCCTTGAACTGAACTCAGCAAAATCCTAGCTATGATACATCCTCTATCAGAGGCTGCACCATGCACACTAGCATTCTCCCTTTTTTCCCAAAAATGTACGGAACAGCTGTACTCTGACTCACTTGTGTTCCAGCAAGTGTCTGACCACAAAGACTTTGCCAGAACCTTTCCCACTGTACTGCCTTTGACTGCAATAGACATTGAAATGCTATGAAGGAACACTGCCTTTCAACAGAGATTTATTATTCTCTTTGCCCTTTATTTCAGCACCCCTCTTTCTCTGTTCTTATACCTGGCAATGTAGCTCAAGCAGTAATTCATGCAAATAAAAAAGTGAACAGAAACAAACACTTCTGTGAACCTCTGCCTCTGAAATTCTACACAGCACTTCAGATTGTCAAGAACTGGACAAAATTTCAGATATGCATCATCCAGTGCCAGGTATCTTGGAAAACAACCCAATACCATTCCTAGGCAGAGAAGCACAGAGCAGTTGAAGTTGGAAGGGACATCTGGAGGTGATCTGATCCAATCCCCAGCTCAAGCAAGGCCACCTAGAACAGGACAAAACCAATTCAAAGCAATCTGAAAATGCATTTCAAAAAGTAATGTACTTACTTGCTTTCTTGTGTAATAACTTGTGAGTAGCCCAGCTTCCCTTAAAGCATTCCTAGAATTGCAAACAAAATGTATAAATACATGTTTAAAGCTGTATTTACGTGGACAGATATGCCAACCTGACAAAACAGAGAAGCAAATGTATTTTAAAAGAAAACTGGAAGCCTGTTTTTATTAACCCTTGTAGCAATATGCAGTAAGTGCTACTGTAACTGCTAGTCCTAGCAATAGAAAATATTACATTCAAAAGCTTACGAACCAGAATAGGCAGAAAAAGCACAGCCAAACAACACCCATGGCAGTGAAATACACTGATACAATCCTACATATTATTGAGCCCTTATCATTTTAACGTGTAATTAAACACCATGGTGGCTGCAGGTTGGCTGAAACAGAGTCTATCTCTCTACCTGATCTTACAGTGCTGCAGTGAGCAGCAAAGTCCTCCCTTGACTCCTACAAGAAGCCATCTCCTCCTGCTAATTGCATCCCTTCTACCTTTCCTGCTCCAGCACAGGAGAGCAACAGAGGCCAATTAGCACAACCACAGGGGAACTAATGAAGTAGACTAAAGAGCGGAAATGAGGGCTACTGAATGAAAATCAAGGAAAGAGTAAGACTCTGGAGGAATTTGGTCTTTTCCTCCCAAGCACAAGTAGAACAGTTCACGCCAGGAACAAAGAATCAGGAAAGGGGCAGATGGAAATGGCTAGCAGCTGGAGATTAAAAAAGGACTAAGATGAAGAGAAGGCATGAAAGAAAAGATATTTAAGTAGAGAAGCCGAAGGAGGCAACATTAAAGGTGAACCTTTAAGGTGTTAATTAGAAAATTACTTGGGTTTGTAGCAGAAATGTGTAAATCAATGACTGTGTGCACTCAAAACACCCATTAAGGAACTGCTAATTCCAATCATTGATAATTACAACTGAATTTCTGAAGAAAGAGGCAGGAATCAAACTGTTTTTCTTTCTAAGGAAAAACAATACTAATGCTGAATCATCCTTGCAAAACTACCATCCAGAGCCAACAACTCATTCAGCCTAAAGTTTACAACACCCAAACAGTCCAAGACAACACACCTGTAAACTAAGCCCAGCTTGTGACATTCTAGCCTTGCTCCAGGGTTGCTGTTGAGCACTCTGAACTGTCTGCTCCTGTTGAGCCACCTTCTCCCTCCTCCCTCATTAGTCTTGCAACCAGTAGTTACCAAAGTGCACTCACACACTACAGTGGTGCACAAGTATGCCTACACTCAAAGAGACCCTGCTGCGTGTGTGCTGCTCCCATCATGACCAGAACCAGTTGCTCCTTGTGTTCTGCTACCCCACACACCAGGAGTGACACCACTGCACTGCCAGGAGCTCTGAAACCAACACTTTGATGACCGGAGAGAATGTCACTTCCAACAGCAGCCCAAGGTTTTGTCACACTTATATAACCCACTGCACACACAGACCTGTTCTCTGCTGGGAGCTGGGAGAAAAGGAACAGGTTTTAACTGAGGCCTGCTTTAGGGAAAAAAAAAAATTAAAAAAGATCTTAAAATGCCATTTCAAGGACACTGGAAGCATCAGTATGGTTTTAATCCCCTTTCAAACACGAGGTCTTTGTTCTGAAGCATAAGAAGGATTACACAACCGAAGACTTAGGGGAGCTACCAAGTGTGCAAACCTAGAATCCACTTTTTTGAATATAAAGGAGTATTTGGGGAAGGAAGACAGCTGATACATGTGATAATTACTGACTGTAGTTTATTCTCTGCTTTCCCATGAAAATTTGGGGGATGTTCTCCAATGCCCTTGCTTTGTCCTACAACAACAGCCTTTCCTCTTTGCTCAACCATAACCAGAAAACACTGGGCAAACACAGCACCAGGGACAGTACCATAACCTGAGAGGCTCCATTTTGGCATTTTATTTCCTGCAGCTGTGGACAGCCTAAGATGTTTCTGCATAAGGCTGCCATATGCCTAAATTTTCCCAAAGAAAATTTTACATGCCCTCTATCTTCAGAGGAGCAGTAGCTCTGCCAGAATTCCTGGGCACAGCTCCAAAGCTGCTGTACCCCGAGACAACCTAGACACATGCACCATGTGCAATCCATCAACTGCAACAGGCACACACAGTAACTCCGAAGCATTTCTGTGAGCAGGGGCTGTTACAAGTGCAATGCACAACCAATGAATCCCTCTGGTCTGACACTTGTGAAGGCACTCAGGATATGCTGCACATCCACCTACAGCCCATCTATTTTGTGTAGGATAAGTCACACGCATCCTGCGAGCACTGGACTTACCGGGTACATACTAATTATTTATATTCAAAACCCAACTGCACAAGCACCACACTGCACATGACTGCAGAGCTCTGCCTTAGTAATTCCACATAAAAACATGGCAGCAGTCATCTCACAGGCTGGAGAATCACAGCTCTGGCAACAAAGCACTACCAAAGTACCACTGCACACTGCAAACACCCTCACCTTCTATACCGCAGACCTCCCGACAGGCTGGGGAAGAAACCTCCTCTTTCTCTCCATCTGGGCCACTTTCCACAGTATTTTCTGCAGAAAATTAGGCTTTTCACTGAGCCTTCTCCTGAAACATCTACTTCAATCTTGCTATTATCATTCCTGTCTCTCAACAATTCTTCTGTGTTCCTATGCCCTATTCAGGTCAGGATAGAAAATTTTCAATGACTAAATAAACAAATTCTAGGGAGAAATACCCAGGGTGATTTTTAATTTTAAAATTAAGAAAATAAAGATTTTTTTTTTCAGATACATGAAAAAAGGACCATGTAACACTGCATGGCTATATTTTAAAACATTAAATAGCTTCAGGGAGAATGTACACAGGAACAAGATGAATTTGGCTTCAAGTTTCTTGGAAGACTTCCGGGGTTTCATTTCAAGCACTACATTATCCATCAGCACGCCTGATATTTCCCCACCCTTCTCATCTACAGCATTTTTCTTTTTATTGCATGTGACTTTTACACCCCAATTAAGACAGACATGGAAATACTGGAGAGGACTGTACAAGAAGAGAGGTCAAGTGTATGACAAAAAAGAAAGCAGAGGGGTCATCCTTGACTTGTTTAGAGCAGTCCTAGGTACAACTAGTCAATCAGTAAGAAAATATAAATTGTCTTCTAGACAGAGGCTGTCAACATATTGAAACCTTTAACAACATTTCTGGCTTCAAGACATTTTTAAGCCAATCCCACTGGTTTTGTGCTCAGAGACAAGTTCAACCCAGTGTTCACCAGAATATACCAAAAGGTTATCAAAGGTACAACCAGCATAACCATTTAGAAAGATTCCTGTTGCATCCCCTTGTGGAAGCTGTGTTATTTCTGAAAATGATTTTTACCTTAAGGATTCCTGCAACATCAACAGAATCACACGGCACAGCAGCATTCATTTTATAGTATGGTGCATTTTCACTATGAACACACTGCTCATTACCAAATACCTTGATGTTTTGGGTTTTTTTAAATCAACCACTGCAAAAACAAAACCGTCTAAAACAGTTCTTGGAGTAATTAGGGGAAAAAATGTACTCTATTTATTGTCAACTTTAAAACAATAAGAGAAAGTTTCTTATTCATTCAGTTCATATATGCATACAATCTGATTAAGAGGTAGGAAAGGGCAGCCAACTGCAGATTCCAGAGGAGAAAAGGATGCTCAATCAAGATTTGGATATTACCACACTACAAACCTCTGTATAGCACAGATCCAATAAAGCAGATTTAAACAAGCTACCCAGAGACAGGGATGCCCCATCCCTGGATGTGTTCACAGCCAGGATGGATGGGGCTCTGAGCAACCTGGTCTAGTGGAAGGTGTCCCTTGCCCATGGCAGGGAGTTAGTACTAGATGGTCTTTAAGGTCCCTTCCAAGCCAGGCCACTCTGTGATATCCAAGCCCAGGAAGCTATGCAGGCACCACAGCACAGAATTCAAGGCATGTTGATAGACTGTGTTTCTGAAATGCATTTGCACAGGAGCAACTCATTTCAAGTTAGCTCTGGCAAGCCCTCTGTCAGCACTCCAACTTGCATCCAACTTCCACAGAATTAACCCCTCCATCCTCTAGGTCACCCTCATTTAGAGCCACAGTGAACGAATTTCAAAAATTACCTACTTTACAGGGGAAAAAAAAAAAAAAAGATAGCTGGAATCAAGACAGCGAGGACAGACTGTCTTGTCTCTTTGCATGTCATTATACCTTGAATTGCAATGGACAAACATCTAGGAAACAGTGCCAAGCAGCACACTGTATTTACAAATATTCTGAGCAATCTTTTTAACAGAATTTGCAAATGTCCTTTAGAATGTAAAACTGTCTGAGGCTTAACCTGAGACCATTTTGCATAACGAGAACTCATTTTTTACCAAATACCTTAAAGGTATGCAAAACAGAAGACCAAAAAATCCCTGAAGTACAGCATTTAGCTTAACATCAGGCTGTTATATGTATATATATATTAAATACAGTACAGATTAACTCACATTTTATCCATAAGTACAAGTATGTTGAGGTGTTAATAATACATTTGATGTTAAATGAAACAGCTGACTATTTTCAGCATGCTGAAATCCTTCTAGGGCAGTAAAAGCCCACAGAAACAGCCTCCGGTCTAAAAACTCCATACAAAATTCCCAAACTAGCCTGAGCAGCATACATGAATAGTCAGGTCTTCAGAAGAGTGGAATATGTGTTTTCAGATTCCACTCCAAGAGAAGTACCTACATGCAGAACCTTGGTATCAGCAGGGTTGATCGACTTTCTCCTTCCTCTACGACCTGATCTTACCCTGAGACTCCTGGGTGTCTCATGATCAAGCTCTTCCTTTGAGGAAGGGACTGCATTTTGCAGCTCTTCAGATTTACAGAAATATACAACTGATTTCTGAGAGTAGTGAAGGAACAACAGACCAGAAGAATTCCAACTGGACTATCTTGTCAGTACATGGAACACTAGCTCAGCAAGTCTGCCTACAGGAGTCTGAAGTTTTACTTTCAGAAAGTCATGAGGGCTCAGCTTTTACATCTCACCAACAATCAAGTGATAACTTCAGCCATAGGTATTCATGGTGATTTATAGGCAATTGAGAAGGTTAGCTTCCTGATGAAGGAAATCTGATTTTCTAGAAGATGGTATCAGCTGAGTACCATTTATGCCTGAGGAAACTCCCATGTGCTGCAGTTGAATCCAAGCAGCTGGTTTCAGCCTATTTCAGGCACAAAGAACAGTGAACCAAGGACGAAACATTGCACTGATGTCCTATGATCTGATGTGAGAGAGGACAAAAAATAGTTTCATCCAGGTCCATTGCTCCCTGTTTCCCATCCCCAACACATTAAAAGTGAAAAGAAACAGCAAAGCAGGAGATGGGACAACAATCTTCTCTTCAGGTCTACAATTTTTCACAAATTACTGTGACCTTGAGCATCCAAAGCTGTCAAGGGCCCAGGGCTGAGAGTCAGTGAAAATGTGCCTTCCAGAATGCAGTAAATTGTATATAAACTCACTGAGAGAACAAAACAACATTTCTTTCCTGTCACCGGAATTTAACAAGTCCTAGCCCACCTCAGATATCAGGAGTTTCAAGAGATACTGGGAGGCACCCACCGGTGCAAGAGAGATGCTGCCCCTGACCATACAGTTCAGAGAAATTGCTGCCCTTCCAAACACCTCAAGCACACGGGGCAGAGTCACCACAACCCCAGTCCTCACTTCCAGCTCCATAACCACAGCACTTTGTACACCTGGGGCTGACAACACAAGGGCACGCAAAACAGGGAGGGCCAACACTTCTCCTGGAGTAAGTTCTGACTACAATTCTGATACAACCCATGGCCAGCAGAGCTCAAGAGAAACAAAAATGCCAAAGGCCACTGACTTCAGAGTAAGAGAGTATTTCCAGTGTCTACAAGTAGGTATTTCTGAATTTGGCTGGAGAAATGGCCCTGCACCAGCATCTAGTCCACACCACAGTAAACCTACTCTGTTTTGTCCAAGACACTTACGTAAGTAGTATGAAAGAGGAATTTTTTCACAAAAGCAACACAAGATCACTAATAAGTGATCCATTCACAATTAGAAAGCTCATATAAAAATTTTAAGTGGAGATCCCAAGAACAGTCACTACTCTCCCCTTCTTTACCCTTCAGCCACTTGCAGAAGACATAAAAGAAATGCAAATTGTCTACTTAAACAGAAATTCTTTATGTATACTACACACAATGTACATGCAAGTGACTATCTGTAAGGCATATTTCACAATAGCAAATTCATCTTAGCAAGAGAAACTCTACACTTGAGATGCTGGACATCTGTGTGATTTCCGCATTCAGAGGATAGACTGATTTACTGTATCTCACCACAAGATGACAAACACATACAACACTTCAGTAGGTCTCTAAAGAAAAGAAAATAAAACAGTGAAAAAAGGTAGCTGGTAGTGACTTGATTTACTAGCCTAAAATATTACTAAGGGTTAACAGCAAACAGAATCCCATGGTAGAACAGTTCCTCTTGTTACATACTGAAGTGAAAAAAAAAAAAAAAAAAAGGCAGGGTTCAACCACCTCAAGAGCTCCTCTGCTGCTAAAAGCCATTTTTACCTTGTCTCCATGACCAGCTCAAAACCTCCCTGCTAGGCCAGAACCTGGCCACATGGCCTCCTTTCCATCCAGACCCACAAGCACAACTATTATTTAGCAGCTTTACCTAGTTTCCAAGGCGCCCAAAGGCCAGTGAGAAAACAGTGTTGGCTCAAAGAAATCTCAGAGAATGTCAAATTATTCCAGCATAAGCATTTTCAGGGCGTGTTGTTGAGGCATACATTTTGATGCAGAAAGGGAGAAAAAAAAAGCAACCAGAATGATACCCCTTCTCAAGGAAAGGAGAAACACAAATGATAAATCCACTGGGGAAAACATTGTCTTGATGCAATCTACTCGGAAAGTTCACTTCAACTCTCTATATGCAGTAATGAAAAATAATTTTTAATCAATCTCCACACTACACTGAGATTCTCACTCCTATACTTCCTATACCTCCTGTACCTTTCGGTCCTATACCACTTTTTTCTTAGCAAATTATATATTAGTAACTTATAATCCGAACATATGGCTTCACATGGTTACCTTCCTACAGTAGTTCATAATTTTCTGTTGTTTATTCTCAGCACTAGAGAAAATAAATTCCTCAAATTTGGTTTTAGCTCTGATTGGAGTTTTGGCTGTATGAAAAAGTCATTGTAGGCTTCCAAGCAGATTAATTACCTGGTGTCCACACCCATACAGATACTTTTATCTGTCAAGGAGATGCCAGATAGCTTGTGGCTCCCAATCCAGCCCTCTGCCCAAAGGAAGTGCCCACACACCTGGCCAACACCAGTACATTCCATAAGGACAGGCTGACTTTATGGCTGGGCCAAACTGGGCCACAGTGGGCAAACCTGATCTTCTTCCTGAAGTGTTTCATGACAATGCAGTGCTAAACCAGAAAAAAACAAAAAACAAAAAAAAACCAAAAAACCAAGACAATTAATGCAACTGCTTTTCCTCCATTTAAAAGAAAACTCTGAAGACCTCAGAAGTGGCTCACCAAGGAATCAGAGACAGCCTAAGGGAAAGGGTAGAAGCGTGCGGCCTTTGAGGGAGGGAATAGCACCAAGCCAGCTACAACACAGGCTGTGCTGTGAGGTGGAATAACATCCTAGGTCCACTCACGACCTTATCTAGGAGTTATTTATGCATGTAAGACCAGAACGGAAAGAAAACCACCAAAGAGAGAACTTCAGAAAGTTTCACTGATGCTAACCAGTGCACTGCTGTCAGCTGGAACTTGTTGGAAGTTCAGAGAAAATAACAGTCCTTCACCTGCCATGTGCTTATTTGAAGAGGAAGCCAAGCTGTCAGCAGCACCTCACCTACCCTCCTGACTGTACTTGCCAGATACCAGGGCAGAGCTGCAGCGAGTCTCCTCCTCGGCACACACCAGGAGAGCTGGAGCCTTGGGACAGTTCCATGCTGGGACCCACACAGTAAGTGGGGGATAAGGGTCCTTGCTACAGGAAGAACACGGGGACTCTTCTCTCAGTGCACGACATTTCTTGCATGTCTTTAAAACAGGCTGTCCCTAATGTCCTTCTCTGTAACACCTTCACTCCAAAACCTCCGAAGCAACCTCCAGCGTGCTTACCCACATTCCTGATTGGGACAGCAAGGCACAACACGCCCCAAGTCACTCAGAAATGAGATGACTGGGGTTCCCAGTTCAGTATTTCATTTTCTAGGCAGGACAACTTTACAAGCATGTAGTCAGTTATCCAGCAGCCTATTTAACAAGCCAAGAAGTATTTCCAACAATTTCCCTTTTACCTAACAACAGCAGCAGATATTTCAAAATAATTAAGCTTAGCATATAGAAAACAAGAATTTCTGCATCTTATATGGAATTAGCTGAGTTAGAGATGAGAAGGAGGGAAGATGTAATGAGAACTCTTAATATCAGCCTGTTCGTTCTCTTAACAAATGGTTTTGTCATCACCAACTAATATTTGTACACACCAATGATGTATTTATGATGATTTTTATACCAGACATGTCAAAACACACAGTAAAACACAGAGCAAATCCTAGAAGTTAACCACAAGCACCACGTGAGAACTAGAGATATAAAATTGTTAGAACAATTCTGAATTGCAGTTGCTCTAATTTGGCATCGACTCCCAACACAGGGCACAGAGACTTTAGGGGAAAGTACTGGAAACTGCAGTGGGTGTGTCACAAGCACATGGGAAATTTTCCCCTAGTCCTATGCAAATCATAGCTATCAGCTTACATACTGACTCAGAAAAAAATTCTTCCCAATTAATAAATTAATCTAGCTGATGTGACAATTATTTTCTTATGTTTATCTACAAAAGTTCAATGACTTTACTCTGAATTATAACTGTGACAAGAAAAGCCAGAGTTTTATCTCCGAACTAAACACATATGTCCTCACTGATTTTGACAGAATTACCCATACAAAAAGATCAAAGGATCAGTCTATGTATTTCAGTGCATAATTTTAAAGTTAATTAAAAAAACAAACAAGACCAAAACAAACCCCACAAACAACCACACTCGGCAGTCATCAGAGAGCTCTTTCTATTGAAGGACCACACTCTGTTGCCACTGTGGCCTACAAAACACGTTCAATTCTCACATTTATACGCAGGAGCTGACTGCTCTATGACATGTGGCCTAACCTGAACCTTCCTGTTTGGCACCCTCATAGTAGAACATCAAAGGACATAGTGGGAAAAAAAAGTTAAGAATGAGAAGGGAATAATAATAAAAAAAGAAAGAGTATCAAATATTTTTTACAGAAACTCATAACTTAAAGAAAATCTCGTTTTAGAGCAACAAGTCTCCCGGTGTCTATCAAAGCCGAGCAACTCCAGAGCTGACGCCGACAGCGAAACGCACCCGCTGGAATTTGATGAGCACGTCCTCACTTTGTCCCACTAAGCCTTTATTTTTAAGGGGAGCACACGGACCACCCACACCTTCAGGCAAAGGAACATCCGTGCACCCCCTCACGAACGCTCCGGCTGCGCTTTAGTGCCGCTGAGGTCCCGCATCGCCCGCGGCCACGAGGAGAAATGGGGCTCCCGCCCCGCCCGGGGCCGCCAGCCCGGCTCCCCCGGCTCCTACAACCGAGGAACCGAGGGGGAACTTCGTGCGGGGTCCCCGGCTGGGCGCTGCTGCGCCAGGCTGGCCGGGAGCGGGCGGACAGAGGGGCAGAGAGGCAGAGCCGAGCACCCCCGGCCGGGCCCGGGCGGCCGGGAGCCGGCGCGGGGAGCTGGATCCTGCGCCCGCCGCACGCCCGGAGCGCCGAGCGAGGGGCTGGGCCGCGGGGAACCTCACCTGGGAGCAGAAGTAGGAGCCCTGGATGCCCAGCTTGAGGCAGGTGGGGCACTGCAGCTTGGCCTCGCTGCTGCAGCCGGCGGTCTCGCACACTCTGCGGGTCTCCACCGCCGCCGCCATGCTGCCGGGCGGCCACGGGGGAGGAGCCGCCGCCCGGAGCTGCCGCCGGCTGGGGCGGGCGGGGAGAGCAGGACGGAGGGAGGGACGGACGGACGGACGGAGGGGGAGAGGGCGGAGGCTCCGGGGGCTCAAAGCCACATCCAAGCCGGCCTTGAACGCTCCCAACGATGAGCCATCCACAGCTTCCTTGGACGACGTGTGCCAGCGCCTCGCCAGCCTCACAGTAAAGAGGGTGTTTAGCCCATTTAGCCCAGAGAACAGAGGACTGAGAGGGGATCTCATAAATGTCTCAAAGGTGGGTGTCAGGAGGATGGTGCCAGACTCTTTTTAGTGGTGCCCAGTGACGGGATGAGGAGTTAACGGCCACAGACTAAAGCACAAGAAGTTTCACCTCAACATGAGGAAGAACTTCATTACAATGAGGGTGGCAGAGCACTGGAACAGGCTGCCCAGGGAGGTCATGGACACTCCCTCTGGAGAGATTCCACACCCGCCTGGACACACTCCTGTGTCACCTGCTCTGAGTAACCCTGCCTTGGCAAGGGGGTTGGCCTGAATGATCTCCAGAGGTCCCCTCCAACCAATTGATTCTGTGAAGAACTTCCCATAGTTTTCATCTGCAAGGCTGTACGTGAAAATTGTCAAGCATATCTTCTTTATTATGGAGTGGGGGCGGTGGTATGTAGGTCTGTCTGTGTGGTTTATACCAATTCTTTCACTCTATTTTTAGCCCAGGTAAAACCATCACAAATTCAATATTCAGTAAGGCAGTAACTAAAATTAGAAAAATAGGCTGCAGAGTCAAGGTGCCATTGTCACATGAAGGATGCTGATTGTCTTCCTGGAAAGAGAAAGACTAGAAACCATTTTTATCTGGCATAAAAATAAATGTAATTAATGCACATATTATATTTCTCCTATTTGCATGGTAGAGAGTGAAAAAAGATACTACCTGTGCCTGTAAGATGACTGCTTATGTTCTCTGGGTATTGTCAAACGTAATGTCAGTGCAGAATCAGAGAGTTGTTAAGGTTGGAAAAGACCTTTAAGATCAAGTCCAACCATCAACATTGCACCACTACCATGTTCACCAACAAACCATGTCCTCAATGCCGTATCCACGTTTTTTGAACACTTCCAGGGATGGTGACTCTACCACCTCCCTGAGTAGCCTATTCTAACACTTTACAACCCTTTCCATGAAGAAAGTTTTCCTAATATCCAATTTAAACACACACACACACACACACCCCTCCCCAGCACAACCTGAAGCCATTTCCTCTTGTCCTGTCACTTGTTACCTGGGAGAAGACACCAACCCCAACTGGCTTACAGCCTCCTTTCAGGCAGTTGTAAAGAAAAATAAGATCCTCCCTGAGCCTCCTTTTCACCAGGCTAAACACCCCCATCTTCCTCAGCTGCCCCTCACCAGAGTTGTGCTCCACACCCTTCCCAGCTTCATTGCCCTTCTCTGGGCATGCTCAGCACCTCAATAGCCTTGTAGTGAGGGGCCCAAAATTGAACACAGGATCTGAGGTACTTCCTCAACAGTATCACAGAGGAATGATCACTGTCCTATGTACTAAAACATCTCTAACTCAATACCAGTGCAAGGTGCTTTTCACTGGTTCATGTTACTAAGTAGTTGCCTTCAAAAACAGCACGGGGAGATGCCTATTGAGTGGGAGAATAGCTGCAAAACACTTCAGAGCATGCATCTACAAGATCCAGCCATTAGTACTGGGATCCCACTCCTTGTTTAAATTTCAGCTGTCTTCCCACTGCTGGCAAGTACAGACTATGATTTCACTTAAAACTTTGCGGGATGAGATTCTATCTTTCTACTTCAGTGCCATTAACTTCAATTAAACTAGACCAACTCTTATTCTGATCTTAGTACACAAAATATTCTTCCGATTTCCTGGCATCCAGATGACTCCCCAGAAAGTGTGATTCAAAATCCAAACTATAATCTCAGTATTTTCTTCAACTGTCTTATTCCCCATGGTCTTCTGTCCCCATCTTTAATAATAATAATAATAATTTTAAAATTCTTTATCTCCTAGGCTTAGAGGTTAGGTGAAAACTTCTGCTTTTCCAGAACAGAAAAGCATGCATCCTATTTTTTTCAGAGTAAGTGTATTCATATAAATGTACTTGATGCATTATGATAGCGTTAATTGGCAAGAAGTGGCTAAGTAGCCCAGCTGACTATAGGACAAGGGCAACAGATAAAGTGTATGATCCAGGTTTGCTGTGTGATAAGCAGTTTCACTTAGCATGGCAAATTAACTGAAGGATTTTGATGCCATGCTATTACTGAAGTGTAGCTGCAGGTGGACAGCTGTGTTTCTGACAGTTCTCACCTTCATTTCTCCAGTACTGATCATACTTGTACCAGCCTACCATTTGTAGAAAGTGTGAATTCACTGTCAGAGTGAATTAGGAATGTTTCTAGGATGCCTGCAAAACACAAAGATTACAATCATTATTTTCTGAAACAAGTGAAAATAGCTGTGTACTGATTCATGCAGTTCACGCTGTGACAGTATTTATGCCCAAATTCTGAAGATAGGCAACCGACTGCCAAACAACATAATGAAATATCTTTAAAGGACACATCATTATGTGCTTATTTTAACCTTCTTAAAGCAAAATGTTACCAAATTGGCAAATCATTCCTTAATGACCCATGTTGCTAGCAGGTATTGTACTGTGAAAAATCAGTGCTGCTTTTCTAAGTAACCAACAAACCAAGCTATCAAGCAAAGCAGGATAGGTACCTTCATACACTTTAGTTGCCTCTTTGTTCCATTTAAAGAACCCTAAGGAGTTCCAGACATAGTTTACCTGGTTAAGCAGGGTTTGCAAGTACCTGTTGTCACTGACATGGTATAAAAACCTGAAGTATACTGGCTGATCTAGTTTCAGTGTCTCCTGCTCAAATATCATCATCTGCTTCTTGATGAAATTTCAGTACCTTTGTTATTAATAATTTAGGATACTTTATTAAATTTTATAAGCATCTAATTCACATTCCAATTCATATCTGAGTATAAATTAACAATTTATTCCTATTTTTGTCTTTCATCCTTACTGGAACAATGTCAGTATACCTTTGTGCTCATTTTGTAGTGGTCAACAAGGAGGCAGGTAACTAGTAGACAGAGTTCTTTCTGTTACTTGGTTTCATTTATTTGCTGTATTTCTGAAGTGCAAATTAAAGGCATGCTGTTTTCCTGCTTCCGTATAGAAGCCAAAGATGCATGTATTAATTAAACAATTAAACAATTTAAATACATGTGTAATTTAGAGAACAGCAAGCCCCCAGTTGAGGAATTTGCAATCTTGCGTACTTGTCTTCCACAGTCTCTGGAAAGAACACAGACTGCAATGGCAGATCAGCCTAGAACAACAAACCCTGAAAGATTTGGCCTAGGATTTGCTGTTGAAATGGTTTTTAAACAGCCCTACAATCATCATCCCCATAGTAAAAATTATGTGGTTTCTGTGTTATTTCAATACTTTTGTTTTCCAATTCGGCCTTGATGTTCTGATTTACAAAGTGAACTGGCTCCTGCCTCCTAGAGATCCATCCACTGCCATTTCCCATTATGTGGTGGCAAACTCATTCTCACCAGGGAAGTTCACTGACCTTTGCTATGACCTTACCTGGGCAGAGGTCTTTTTTCTCTGTTAGGCTTTTCACGTCCCTTGCTGGCTGCTGTCCCCCTGTGTTACAGACCAATGCACACAGAGGCGCATGAGTCACGACTTTTATAGCCCATTCATGATGCTTGATTTATGTCCACTCCTGTCCTCCCAACTTTGCCAAAGTGATGCAAGGCTGGGAGTATGTGAGGGCAGCAAAGGGGGTAAAAGGGGAGGTCAGCTACGTCTCACGGGTCAGAGAGCAGCCGCAGAAAAGCGAGAGCAGCTGGCGGCTGAGGCAGCTGCTGCTTGGGGAGAAAATGGCCACTGAATTTGACATTAATTAAGAGAGCACCTTAGTTTGGGTCCCCCCTCCTTGCTTTGCTTCTCTGCATTGCAGTACTGGGGGCTGGGCAGTCTCCCTTTCCCAGTGAAGCTCTTGGTAGCTGTCTCCTGTTCAGGCTCATTGAAGACGCAATTAAATGCCTCTTTGTCTAGCAATGGCTGAAACAATGCAAAAATGCCACCCAGGAGCCAGACCACATGCAAATGTGCACTGCTGTGGCTTGGCCAGATGGTACAGACATTTACTGAGTTTCTCATACCAAATGCAACAGTTATGTAGGTTGTGTGTGTCTGTATGAGCATGCAAAAAAGAGAAATTGCAAACCCATCACAAACACCTCCAAGATGGCCACAAAAGCATGATCTTAAAAAGTGAATGGAAGACAGCCCTATAGGAAACATCACCCAGAGGAAAAAGACAAACCTGCGCTGGTGGCAAAAAAGTCTTACTTAGAGTATAGGGGAGAAAAAAATCAGTGTAAATATCCTTTGTAAATGAATAGTGTTGCATTCAAGAAATACCTGTCTCCATTTTTCCTCTTTAAGGAAACATTATGTGGGATTTCAGGTTCTGTCCAATTCTCTAAGTCAAAAGAGGTTGCAATATATTTTAAGCCCCTGCATCGCTCTTTTCCTCTCCATTGGTGCAGATGCAAACTAAACTACTGAAAGGCCCGCTCCAGCCACAATCCAGTCTGGAGCAGCCTTACTCAAAGCTAATTCCAAGCAAACTTTAGCTGTGCTGAAAAAGAAGATCCTGCACATTCTTTTGTTTTGTTTTGATTTGATTGTTCAAGCTGTACCTCCTCTTGCATAATTTGTATTAATATAGGGCATCAGAATTGCACTGTGATGCAATGATTCTCTCTGCATTCAAGAACACTCTTCTGGTACCCAAGAATTTTAATATTTTCCATTGTATGCATATGAAATTGGTTGTTTTATCACGGGACAAAATCAAAGGGAAACAAGCTGCATCTTTGTAAAAAAACTGGTGTTTTTATAAAAAGCATTCCTATTTAACCAGTAAGTTGCAAGCTTTAAAGAGAGAAACTCCCCTCCTGGAAATATTTGAAAGAATCCATGAATATGTCTGGAGATGAGAAAAAATTTATTCTTTGCTATGGAAACACAGTAGAAGTCATGGAGGGAAGCTCTGGCCCAATGAATTCAACAAGAATGTTACTGATATCTAAAGAGATTTCACTTAGTTTGTGTCATCAGAGGGCCATGAAAATTGACTTAATAATAATAAAATACAATCAGTGTTTTATTTCCACTTTAGATACTATGGACAATACTGTGACATTAAAAATTCTTTTTATTTTCATATTTCAAAATTAAACTAAGATGATCAGGTTTTTAATCACATATAACACGGTGAATCCAAAAGTGTTATTTCACTTAAATCAGTGAGATACAGGTGTGCAGATCAATTAGAGCTCATACCTACACACCTCTGACTTGGATGCCATTTTTTGCAGAATGAAGATATTCACAGCAACTACCTAAATTCACACTGGAAACTGATAAATCCCTGAAGGATTACTGAAGACGAGATCTCAGCATTTCTTTACTTCAGCCCCTTCTTTTCTCCACTATAACTTCAAAAGGTGGAATTTTCTGGCTGTATCTATGATGCCTCTTTGCCTTCTAACTTAAATTTCCTTTTAGTTTGAAGATTACGTTACTTGCAAGGCAGCCACATCACTTCTGAGCATCTTGTCCATTATGTGTGTTAGGGACTTGAAAAGATTACAGTAGCTCATAATCCTCTCCTTGCTATTGTAAGTTGTTGGATAACTTCTGATGTCATCTTTAGAGGCTTTTTGCCTCCAAAATTCAACAAATCAAAGAAAAACAAATCCCAAATCATAACACGTGCTTGACTCCCATTTGTGTGGCAATGAGGTAGGCCATATTCTGAACTCAGCTGTGCTATATTCATCTAGCTAATTAAACACTGTTAATAAGCATAGCTGTCTTATAGAGGACTTCATGCCGTTCTCCTTGCTTTACATAAGAGAAATGAAATAGTCAAATGCTATATGATATTCAATATAATTTGGTGGTTAACACTCACAGTTCTCAGTAAATGACATTCAAGGCTGTAAAATGTAAGTCTGTACACTTGGCTCATTGAGAATAAAAGTACAAAGTTAAACACTGAAGGAAATGAAGAAAAAATTATCAGAGAGGAAGACAATTCTGCATGGATTATCTTTATGCTAAAAGATTTAAAGGCAGGATTAAAACAGGCAGTCAAAGAATGTGCATGGCTGCCAAACAAGTAAAGTGGAATGTAAGATTCATATGGCAGCATATTAGGCAAATAAATAGGAAGATTTATTAATTACTGTCTTGCATCAAAACATCTATAAAGAATTACCAGAAACCAAATGTTATGAAATAGGTAAAATGAACAGTATATCACTGGACAAAAAAAACCACCCAAAACAAAACAAAACAAAACCCAAAACAAACAACAAACAAACAAGCAAAACCCCCAAACAACCAAACAAAAACATGTTCATCATGTGTTGATGTACTTCCTCAATGTACAAAATTTCAGAGATTATGTTCTTGTTTCGCCATCATAATGTGATATAGAATCTACAGTTTAGGAAGAAATACTTTCTGTTTCAATTTCTGTTTTGTCACTGGGATAAAGATATGCCCAGTTCTTTTACTTTGAAAACTGTTAGGGTATTTGTTTCATCAAGCAGTATTACAAAAGGTTAAGAGCTTAAATATATTTTTGTTGTGTTTTTCTTTATTGAATCCTTTGCTTTTGTTAAGTACTAATCAAATCATAACACTAAAATGAATCCCATGGCTGGGTTTACCTGGTTTAACCAGGGGAGTGGTGGAATCACCATTCCTGACAGTGTTCAGAAAAATGTGTGGATGTGACGCATATGGACATGGTTTAGGGGACAAGGGACTACACACGGCTGTGTTCGGGGGACAGGAGCCACGGAGCACTGTGTTCAGGGGACAAGGGGCTACACACGGCTGTGTTCGGGGGACAGGAGCCACGGAGCACTGTGTTCAGGGGACAAGGGACTACACACGGCTGTGTTCGGGGCACAGGAGCCACGGAGCACTGTGTTCAGGGGACAAGGGGCTACACACGGCTGTGTTCGGGGCACAGGAGCCACGCTGCGCTCTGTTCGAAGGACAAGCGGCTCTGGAGCCCGGGGGCGGCTCCCGCAGCGGCCGCCAGAGGGCGCTCCCGCCCCCTCCCGCCTCTTCCTGCCCGGGCGACAGTGGGAGGGGTTCCCGGCGGCCCCCGCGCTTGACGACTTCATCTCCCGGCCGGCACCGCGCCCCCAACGGCCTCCGGCCGCACGTGACCACCGGGCGACCAATCGCGTGCGGCCCGGGTCCTTTACCCGCCCCCGCCCCGCCCCGCGGTGCGTCCGCGATCCGAGCGCTCTAAGATGGCGGCGGTGGAGCCGGTGAGTGCCGCGTTCTCTTCTCCCGCCCGCCTTTCCCTAGCCTTCCTCCCACCGCATTCTTATCCTCTTCCTGCTCGTCGAGGCGCCGTTCCGCCGACCGCGACGGGCGAGGGCGTGGCGGGCGCCCGGGCAGGCAGGAGGCGGCCGGCCGGGGAGGCCGGCGAGGAGCGCACGCTCGCAGGGGCCGGGGCGGGGGAGGGGGCGGCGGGCGCCGTGGCCGTGCCGGCACC